>CM060176.1:72634564-72939564 GCA_030549775.1 Tamarix chinensis | reverse complement strand
ATTCTGAGTAAGATACTTAAGACATTAATCATCTAAAGTGAAAGATTATTGAGTCGGGTCCAAGCCAATCCACCGGTTAGGAATAGTGGTTAGGGTGTCTCATCCTATAAATGTACGATCTAGTGGCTATAATAGTGGTTGGGAGCTTTATTCCCTGTGAGTTTCCGATCCACGTGCTATAATAGGGGGGATCACGAGCTCAATAAACCAAACCCGAGTTTGCTAAGACACATAACAGGCACTAAGTACTTACAGTGGAACACCATACGAGGAGGAACCAAACCGATCCACTAATAAGGAACAATAGTTAGGGTATTCTATTCTATATATGACCGATCCACTTCCTATAATAGTGGTTAGGTGCATGTTTCCCTATATGTGATCGAGCCACTGGCTAAAATAGTGGGAGGTTCCTATACCCTCATGGATTTGATAAGGAGCATGGTGTGAAATGAGTGTCAATAGGAGATTAATTAAGAAATTAATCCAGACTATAATGGCCTTTATTTACTATTTATCTAGAATGATCGTATGTTGTTTTTATTATCCTATTTTGATTATGTACTTATATGTGTTGGCGTGAGTCCACGGTTACCTTACTTAGTACGTAACTTACTGATTACCTATTTCATGGGTGTTGCTCATTCCCATGATTAGAAGGCCCTTTTGACTTTGTGCTGGTGGGCAATCCATATTTTGATGCCTTCGATGTTCATGAGGCATTAGTTGGGGTTGAGTGTTAATAATGGGCTTGATTCGATGATCGAGAGTGATGTGATATAGTTATCTCTCCATGTTATTTTATTTCCTTTTGTTATTTCATTTTTGTATTGGGTTTCCCAAGTTTATCTTTCAAACGTTCATTTACTTAGTTTCTCTTAAGGAACTCCAACTTTATATCATGGATTATTACTCGTTATCATGCACTCTAATTTATATCTTACATACGTTTAACGCTTATTTGAATTCTTCGTTTGATTCGATCCAAATTCATTATTAAATTCCTTTTAGCCTTAACACTTGGTACTAGAACGGTCGGAGTGAACATGTCCGGTACTAAGTGTCGTGGTAACATCCTTGAAATTCATAGGGTTTTAATTTAATTACTTTCGTTTTAAAACAAAAACTATAGTGAATTTTGGGGTGTTACACCTAGTAAATGGTACCTTGCTCTTGTTGACTAGTTTTTCCATAAAACCAATTATCTTCCAAAATCCAAACTAAGATCAATCAAAACATACCAATCTTAAACCACCTCTAAAACAAGATTGAACACACTTAGATTATAATCAAATGCGTAAATTAGTACACATTAAAGACCATAAAAATTAGGGTATTATAGACTCAACTACCCTTCATAGCAAGGTATTATCCCTGAATGATGAATACGTATAGCCTATAACTACTTCTCTATTTCTTCATGTTGACTGACCTTAAAACATTGCTTGGCCCATGATAGGCACTACGGGCCCGTGTAATCATTGATGCCTCCAAGGCACAGTCTTACATGGATTGCAAGTCCTATGTGCAATTCCTTACAACTTCTCTTGAAGTCTTATCCTCAACCCTAAGTGAAACTGGTGAACCTTCATCCTCTCATGAGTGCCGACCTCTAGAGAAAGTAGAGTAAATCCAAATAGCAGTTGTAGTACTCCTCCATCATATATGTAACATGTTACATTGTTATGAACACATCATACTTCACCATACTCAGGAAATTAGGGTAGAAACACACTCTAAGAATGTGAAAAAGTCTCCCACCAATAAATAGTGGTGCCTCTCATCTTGTGACCTCTCCACCACTCATTAGCACAACCCCTCAAGTCGAGCACTCCAATGGCCACTCAAGAACACTCTAGTCTACCAATAGCTACAAAAATCTTTTCAAAATCTCTTAGCCAATGTTCCAACACACATAGTGTCCCAAAAACCCTCAAATACTTATAGGCTATGAAGATTAACCCTACAAAGTTAATCCCTCACTAGAAGCATTTGAAAAAGAGGTGACCTATTGATCCCCATGAAATGCCTAAGATGCTTGGTTTCAGTCATCAAGTCCTAAAATACTAAATCACATTAGAAAAGGCTAACTAATAGCTATGTAGTCAGTACACATGGAGGTAGCACATTGCCATAATAAGATTCTAACAGCTTAGAAAAAGCCATATTTTTTTTCACAAAGAAACATCAAGATTTAAAAACCATATGCTATGATACTAACTTTTAACACCCCAACTTTGAACTAGAAATATTTGTTTTAAAGAGAATGTAGAAACATGTTTAAAAGCAAAATTGGGGAATGTTAGCACCACATCACCATGAGAGAGGTGTGATAATCATCTTGCTTATATTTGATACAAGGCGAAATCAAACTACCATGAAAGAATTCATACTCTAATATTAATAAAACAATACTAATAACGCTAATGATGATAATAACAATAATGTAGATAGAATGAAGCATGAGAGTTTACGACATACAAATATAGGAATTAAAGCTAAGAGTTTAAATAACCAAAAATAACCTATTTTATTCTAACACAAGGGGAAAAAGAACATCTAATTGGTTATCCTAAATCTTAACTATATAGTAATAAAACACTTGAACCCCAAGCAATAACCAACTAATTGTACTCATTAGACTAGAAGCCAAATCATCACAGTGACCACATAAATGTAGCATCAATACCATAAAGTACAGATAAACTAGACGACCTAAAATATGGTAAGGGCTCATGCTGCACATTAAGGTCACATAGTAGTATGGTGATAAGCATAATGACATACTGTAACTATAATACTTTAGTTTTGAAAAACTTAAGTATAAACCAGCAATTATGTATATTAGGTGTAATAATTATTTTAGGATACTTTGTAATAATTATAATTTTAATATGTGTGTTATTGTTATGACATAGTAGATGAAAATTGTAATTAGGATAAAATTTGATATAGAGTGTGTATTCAACATTAATCTTAAGTTAGATCTTAACTAATGTCCAATACATTAAGTAAATCTTATTCCGGTAACTGAATACTGTACCCCGATTCCTCACATAAATAATTGACCTACCACATACCCTAAACTATGCTATATTTTCTTGGCCATTTCCCCATCCCTTATCTAGCTTAGAGCCACCCACACCATGCCCTAAACCATATATCTTCCCCCCACATTTTCCTCTCAATTTGTTTTGCTCTAAAATTTCCCTCACTCCATCCTCTTTATAAGCCCTTCTCCCTCTCATCATGTGCCATGCCTCCTTTCCTTTAGTAGCTTGAACTTCCTTCCCTTCCACCTAATCTCTTTCATGCAAGTAAAACCTTCCCATTTCTTTATCATTGCACTCACCGCCCATTTCTTTCTCCACAACACATTCCGCCACCACTCCCTTTCCCCTAACACCATAAATATCCATTAGTTTCTTACCCATTGCATGGGCAACTCCTATTGAAACCATCTCAACACCAACACACAACCACAATGAATACCAACCACAACCCTTAACCAAATCAATCAAAACTCCCCCTCTCATTAGGCTGAAGAAACAACACCCACAGTCCTCACTAAAGCTTCCACCATTAAATTCCTTAAAGTCACAAAACCCCCCAACAACCTACCCTCAATCTTAGCAAAACCATCACCCTAACCTTTGACCAAAAGCACTAAACACTCCTCCCTTGGTCTCAACCACTTGTGTTGTGGCTTCTCCTCTTGCTACACCTTTCTCTACCATTATCCCCTCAACAAAATTGACCACTTATGCCATTCTATACCCCCTCACACCTAGTAAAGTCAACCATTGCTACTCCTATTCTTCTCAGCATACTTCCACAAATTCCTCCTCCTTTGTTGTTTAGCTTTAACTGGTTAGTAATCTTAACTTGTTTTAGTAATTTTGGGTTATTTTTGTTTAATATTAAATGTTGATACTTATGTGTTTGGGTGTTAAATTCCTAGGTAATTATTGAGGATATCGGAAAAAGTTTTATTTTTATTTTTATGTGAGCTTGGATTAGGTAAATCCAATCAGTTATAAGAAGGTAGGATTTATGTGCATGCATGCTAGGATTATTTAGATCTAGAATCATGTTAGGGGCTTATAATTTTGAAGTATTATGGCTTGCCTTATAAAATGGTAACATGTTAAAGGAATGTTGCATACAATTACTAAAAGTTAAGCTATATGCATAATAATATGTTTCATGATTCATGTACACATGTATAGGGTTTTATTAGGGTCTTCATCCTTGTCAATTTACGATTCAAATGATATGCTAAATACCTCATTATTGCTAATGCATGTTAATCAGGGTTACTATAATTCACATGGAAGCATATACATATAATTAGGGTTACATTATGATGATTTCTATTTGCATGACCTAGGGTTAAAGATATTTCCCTACATGTAATATGATGATAATTTCCATGTTTAAATGTTGTACTATGCCCTAAATATGTGCGCACATGCTGCATGAAATATGTGGAAAATGGGAGTTGCATGATTAGGGTTTTGGTGGGTGCAACCCAATAAATGAATGAAAAGTAGAAAATATAGTTAATTGCCAAAGTAGAAGGATCGCCTATGTGCTAAAATAGTGTGATTAATGGTACTTTATCCTTTTCATAACAAATTTCTCGTAATAACAATGTTTGATACAAAAAGGAATAGACTAATGCAATTAGGGTTTTTAAGGGCTATATACTTTTGATAGATAGACCTTAGTGTTAAATTAGATTAACAAAAACAAATGATATTATGGTTTACCTTAATAATTGGAAATAAAATGGAAAATGGTTAAGTATGGAAATGGAAATTGTTGTGTAGTATGTAGCATCTGTGATGACCAATCAAAACATTAGTACTCAAAGTGAAATACCTTGATTTGGGAATGGTTGCTCTCTAGAATTAGCTACCCCTAGAGATGAGGTGTTAGGCCTTGTTATTTCAGCTCACTGGTGTGTTGCTATACCCTTGTTTAAGGCCTTACTCTATTCTATAGGTGATCTACGGGTCTTATAGGAGGTATCAATACTTAAGTCCCAAGTGAATGAGGTTGGGAGGATATTGTACTAGTATGAACAGGCATACTACTGTATCCCTAGGTTCGAGGTAGGGGCATTGTGTTACCTTCGGGTACTAATATGACTGGGTGTACCTTAATGCCTCTAGGTTTATTGTATCCCCCTAGAGTAATGTAAAATGGGACTACCTATTGTGTAAGAAAATAAAAGAGTTATTCTAGAATTTTTTTATTTGGTAGTCACCTAAGAGCCTTGCCTTGCTATTTGGAATTTATTTGGATTTGTTGGTTTGGCAATCACCTTAGTACCCTACCTTGGTATGGTTTTAAATTAGTTGGTTCAGTAGTTTCCTTATGCTTATATTGGTATTTGGAATTTATTTTCATGTTTTGATTTAGTAGCTGCCTTAGTGCCTTACCCTATTGCTTGGAATCTATTTAACTAATCAAATATGTCTATTGTACCTTGAGATGATGTGAAGTAAACTGACAAGTCTGACTGTTGAGATTAGAACTTGATGTTATAACATAGTTATTGCATGTTGTTATGGAATATGATTTGTGCTTAAGTGTTCATTTAAGATTCTTTGTAAATATGTGACATGTGGGTATGCTACCTCTTATGATATATTATGATTTACTCAGTACGAGAAAGTCTTATTGATACTACTTTTGCAGATGAGTATATGAAGATTATAGAGTGGCTCTAGGAGTATTATAGGGATAAGGAAGAAAATCATTGGGAATACGTCCCATTTTTGGAATGGGCTTTTGGGTCTTAATTTAAGACAAATATGTGTTATACCTTTGGATAACTATTTTTGATGTAATCATTGTTTTCTTCAGACTCTTATGTCCCTTTTGTTTTTTTTTATATCCATTATTGTATAAAGTATGTTGTCCAAATATTTTAAGTATATATTACCTCTTATTTCTACTAATGTATTTTGGTTGTTCAAGAAATTTTACTTGACATATTTGAATGCTTGCATAAGTGTTGTAGATATTTTTGAGAAAGGTTTCCAAATAAACTTGCATAATTCTATAATAATAATTTAGTAACATTAGTTTTAGTGTGTTTATGTTAGCATTGTGATTGGAATTTTGTTTGAATAGTATGTATTTAATTCATTGAAATCAAATTATTATATAAGAATTGAATAAGAAGCATATAGTGGGGATAAAGTGTTCATTGAAATCAAATTATTATATAAGAATTGAATAAGAAGCATATAGTGGGGATAAGGTGATTCAGTTTCAATCAAAACCTAAAGTGAAAATCGAGTGGTATAGTATTAGGGGTAATTAAGTCATGGAGGGGGAATAGATTTTCCAAGCCATGTTGAAGCTATTTAAAAATTTTCCAATAATTTATAGGCTACTAAAGCACAACTTAGACAAATGTATGCTATACTAACACAAATACAAAGGTTGTAATTTAGGTTAGCAGAACAAGATTTGGTCTAAAATGTCCAAGAATATAAAGAATTCTATGGGGATATATTTGGGAGTTCTATGATGTCAGATGATATAATTAGGGGAAGGTATTTGAATTCAAGAATAAAACATGAAGAAGAGTCTATAGGGAGTGGAAGTAATAGAAATCTCCATGATCATCAACCTAAGTATCTTCAAAAGGAAGATAAGGGTATTAAGATTGATCTTCCTAACTTTGATTGTATGCTTGATGTAGAATCCTTTCTTGAGTGGTTACATGAATTGGAGCCTATCTTTGAGTTTAAGAATTTTTCTAGAATATGGTATGATAATCTAAAGAGGACTAGGGAACACGATGGTAAATCAAAGATAAAATTTTGGGAGAAAGTTAAGAAACATCTACGGAAGAAATTTATTACTAAGGAGTATGAACAAGATAAATATATCAAAATAACCACTCCTAGGTAGGGACTACTAAGTGTTGAAGAGTATGTTATGGAATTATAAATGTTGGTAGTAGTATGTGATATCCATGAAAGGAAAAAACAAACTTGTACTAGATTCTTAGGAGGCCTTAATATGAAGATTCGAGACAAGGTAGAAACTTGTCTCTATGAATTGTAAGATGACATGACTAAACTTGTCCTAATACTTGAAAAATAAATTAAATCCACTTATCCTCATGCTAAACAAAGTACTCCATCCATAAAGTACTACTAAAGTAACCAAAGAACATAATTTAGAGTGAGTATTTCAACTTCTTTCAATCCTGATAATGATTAAGGAATTACTAGAGAGGATAAAGGAAAAAATAAAGTGAATGAAGTATCCATTAGACAATGTTTCAAATGCCAAGGGTTTGAACACTTCGCTCACAAATTTCCTAATTAGAGGGTATTACCAATACAAGAAATTGAAGCCATAGGAAGATGTGAGGAAGATAGTGGAGATATAGTTTGTCATATTATCATTAATAGTGGATCTTATACCCAACATAGCCAATGAGAAGATAGTTAAGTATTAGGGGTTGAAAACTACACCACAATAAAAGCCCTATTCTCTTCAATGTTTGAATAAGGACAAGGAATACAAGGTAATAAAACATACCCTAGTATCATTCAAATTTGGTAACTACCATGATGAGGTGCTATACGATGTTTTACCCATGGATGTATGTGGAATATTATTAGGTAGACCATGGAAGTATAACATAAGTGTTATTCATAATGATATTACTAATGAATATGCAACTGAGAAGGATAAGAGGAAGAATAAACTTAAACCTTCTAAAATCAATAATGAGAGCATAGTTGATAATAACAAGAGTTTATTCTTATATGAAAATGATATGGTCAAAAGTATTTAAGAAAAGAAAGTTGTTATGTTGTGGTTATGAAAGAATCTCTACAAGGGAGAGAAAAAATGAGAATCCTCAATTAGATAAACTCCTCGATGATTATCATGATGTTTTTTCTAATGAAGTATTATAACACCGCAATTTTTACTGTTTAAAGGTTTTATTTTTACAGTGGAAGTAAATAAGTAAAATATTAGGGGTTATCGTTGTAATTGACATAATTTTGGTTTATGTAGCCATCCTTATATCAAGTATAAGGATAAAACAATTAAATTAATGCAAGGAAACTAGAAACAAAAGAAATATTTAAAATATAAGAATGAGTTTGGAGCTTAACTCCAGATCATAATACAAAATATAAAATACAAAAGAAGGGATACCATGATCAAGATTCTAAAAGCGTATTTGAATAAATACATCTACTAGATAACAATTACTCTTCACCCAAACCTAATACAGATGAAGTAATTCATCCCCACATAAGGCATCATAGGTATAATAATCATCTAGGAGATCCTCTGAGACTTGCACATATGAATAAGGGTCTCCTACTTGTAGGAATAAGCAGCATCGATAAAACTAGTGGTTAGTACGCTATGTACTAAGCAAGGAATAACACAATCAAAGCAGAGATATAATTTGCACATGATTTCATGACAACTGATAGGTGTACAAATAAATAAATGAAATATCTTATAAGATAAATAGTGAAATAGGTCTCTATATTAGATATAGTCCATTTTCATTCTTTTATATTCGTTGAGTGTAGGAACCTCACTATTCTTAAAATGATGGAATAATATGAAGTACCTTATCAGGGATAACACACCTTAGACACTATTATTTTTGGTGGAATGGAGATTAAAAACATCATCTTCTCAGGTAGAATGCTACTAAGACATTATTCTCCCTAATGGAATGAGACATATATATAAAAACAACACCTTGATTTTGATTCATGTATTCTTCTACTTTAAATCATCAGTATCTTTTTTAGAGGTTATACTATTATATTTTTATTTTATGATGAGTAGGGACCCATTGTTCTTAATCTAGCGGAACAAACTAAATCACCTTCTCAGGATAAAATGTTCACGAGCCACTATTCTCCTATGTGGAATAAGAATACATACATACAAACATACATATATAGATCACCTTAGCCCTACTGACGTGCTATTTTACTTTAAGTGATTAGTGTCTTAATCAAGATTGATTATCAGGCATCAAACATATTAAAGAAGATATATGCATAACACATGTCAAATTCTCACATCCTTTCAAAGCCGAATTGCACACCCTTTAGCATTCGTTCTCCCATAATGATTATTCCTCTAAACATTATATTATCTCATCATTATTATCACACCCATAATGTATAGTGTAGTTCCTATGTCATACACATGCATTAATAATCTTATCCCTAGGTATTACTCATAGAAATATTTGAAAACCCTAATTCCACCTATTTGTCATAACACCTCCCATGAAATTCACATTCTTACCAA
This sequence comes from Tamarix chinensis, assembly GCA_030549775.1. Lineage (NCBI taxonomy): Eukaryota > Viridiplantae > Streptophyta > Magnoliopsida > Caryophyllales > Tamaricaceae > Tamarix > Tamarix chinensis. The sequence goes on along the minus strand of CM060176.1, from coordinate 72,930,234 downwards.
TTCTAACAGATAACCTCATTAACTATATATTCAGAATCCAAATAACCTCTAGATTTTACACATGGAATAATGATATTATCATTATGAGATTTTTTCCCCTAAATTATCCATTAATTAATTTAAGGACCCCAAACAACAATAATACTTCAAAACATTCCTTATGATATTATTATCATATTTTAATCCACCTAACACATAAAATATCAAAAATTACCTTATGACCCCATAATGACCAATTTACCCTTAAATACAAATCATAAACATTATTTTATAAATTATTATAACTCCCACACACATTATTTTCCAAATCCAACAATTATCATCATACCTCATATAAAATATCTATGCCCATTTATCAAAGCACATTTAACCCATATTTCATGTAATAGGATATATTTCCATAATTATGACATTTTCACAACAAAATCATAACGATACCTCTTATCCGTTCTCACTTCCTTTCAACACATTATTCATATTATCACAAAATATCATGATCAACACATGTTACATCATAAATCAACAACATCATGTAAAACACACATAACCATAAAATCAAATAACACAAAAATAGTATCCTTATCAAATAGGACACTGGCTCTAACCACACATATCCTAAACTTCCTCCTCCGAAGCTACTGGAATACCACCTCTGAAAAATAATGAAATTTATTATTAGGATTGAAGAGTTTAATTGAAGGATAAATTAAGTAAAGATGGTAAACATAGAAATAACCATGGCCAAATATAAGCTTGGGATATATGGATGTGTAGTAGAATGTGTGGTAGAGCTATGGTAAAAATTTGGTGGTTTTTGGACAAGATTTGGGGGTGAAAATAGGCGTGTACGACCAAAAGTGCGAAGGTACACGACTGTGCTGCAAGCGATGTAGCCCTAATTAGGCAGTGTTGGGTTGCATGCGAGTGCAATAGGAAATTTTAGTATTGAATGTTTTTTTTGTGGCCATGAATAGGCCATGTGCTTTGAAAAAAATTCAATGCGTGAGGAGATAAAGAAGGAAAAATGGGCAGTGGTTGGCATCGATGGCCAACAATGGTGTTGGAGAAGGTTGGGGTGATCTTGGTGGTTGTTCCACCTGTTAAAGGGCAATGAATGGTGGATGTGGTGGTGCATGGTGGTGTGTAGGAAAAAAATAAAGGAAAGGAGGAAGAAGAAGAAGAAGAAAAGAGAAGGTAGAAGAAGAGAAAGAAGGGGGGTGCTCGGGTAGTGTTTTTGACACAAAATGGAGGCAAAACAAAGAGAAGGGAAGAAGAGTTCATACCGTATGTGTCTTTATATATATCTATGGTAATGTGTGCATGTATAGTGAATCAGAGAAGGGAAGAGTGATAGAAGAGGAAGGCACACGATCAATGGTGCAAGGGGTGTAGAGGAAAAGATGGTTGAGTGTTGGGAACAATGGTAGGTGATGGGAAAGGTTGTGTGTATGGGTTGCATAAGGATAAGGATAATAATAATAATAATAACAACACCAACAACAACAAAAATACTACTACTACTACTACTACTACTACAACAACAACAACAACAACAACAACTACTACTACTACTACTACTACTAATAATAATAGAAGACAAAGAAGAAGAAGTGGCAGGGTGTGCACATGGGGAGTGCAGGTTGGGTAACTATAAGAGAGAAAAAGGAGAAGAAGTGATGTAGGAGAAAACACTCAAGAATTGGCATTCATAACTATAGAATGAATTATTCTTTATTAAAAAAGGAGATCCCACAAAATTGAAGACAACGAATTGTTACATTGCTAGTTATAGGTGAAACATATCATGCAAGATACTAGGAGTGTATGTGAATGTGCATGGCATGCATGGAGTGCACAGCTACCTGAATGACGAGAATATTTCCAACTTAGACATGTATAATTATAGATTTAGCTAATTAATTAGTTAAGTAGTAGGGTTGGATATTACCTAGAGCATAAAATTAGTATAAAATAACATAAAGTTAGCATAAAGTAGCATAATATCTTTTAGCTTGGTATCTTTTGAATTATGCTTTTTATCTAAGTGGTAGATTAGCTATATAAGGCCATTGATTTTACGATTAGAAGTAGTTGATGATCAAGTATTGAAGTTGAACGCAATTTGAATTTTATGTGAGTTTAATTCAAGATTAATCTAATATGTATGAATGATTAATCGTGAAAACTCTTAATCCCTTTTTCTGTGAGAATTAGAGATTAAGTTCTATCGTTTCAACTCTCCATAATCCACATTTTTCTAGTCATCACCATCTTCTAAACAACCCAAATTGAAGGCTAATTGAAACACTAAACCATTTCTACCATTCAAAACCCTAACCTTAAATTTTGAACCTCAACCTAACCCTAACCGCAATTTCAAAGCCAACCATAACCCTAACCCATGAAATCATCTTCTATTAAACCCTAAAATTTTAGTCATCATCTTTACCAACACATCAGTATCGAATCAATATCATAATCATCTCATCACATTCAAACCATCATTATCATTCGCCCATCACCATAGAATCATAATAATCTCATTTGATTCATCATCATCACCCATCACCTTATTCGAATACCTTTAACATCTATCTATCATATTTGAAGCCTCTTGTTATTAATCTCTACATAACTGAGCACTAATATCACATAATTTAGAATTCCACATTCCCACATACATCAATTTTGGTATCAAAACCTTAGGTTTGAGCTATTATAATCAAGACTAAGTCTTTCTTTCAAGTTTCTTCAAGAATGTGGCTTCAAGATTCTCCAAGTATTTATCAAGAAAATGCCAAGAATCCAAAAAATTAAGGGTGTGTTTGGGAGGACACTATTTGATTAGTGAAGAGAGAAGATGGAGAACTAAGGAGAAGAATTGAGAGATATTCTCAAGACCTTGATGGAAGATATCAATGAAGTAAAACTACATGTGGGGACAATAGAAGCTTCCCATGCTCAAGATTCACATGCACAACACAAAACCGAAGCAAAAAAGTATAGGAAGATCATGAGATAAGGGCACAAAACTGAGTGGAGGAAGGAGAAGAGAGTATGGGAAATTATGTAAGACCACATGAAACCTTGAGAAAAACCTATGATGATGTGGGAAAAGCAATCCTATTTGATTTACTTGACATTGAAGGTAATCTCAGTCTAGAATCTTTCTCAAACGGTTACAAATTGTTGAATTAATTTTTGAGTATAAGGAAATTAATGATTAGAAGAGGTGATGAATAATAATATTAAAGTTTAAGAAATTTACCAGAGTGTGGTAAGATAATTTCAAAATGAGATAGGAGAGAGAAGGAAAATACAAAATTAGTTCATGGGAAAAATTTTAAAAAAACACTTGAGGAAGAAATTTGTGTCTTGAGAATACAAGTAAGAGAATTTTATAAGAATGGATATGTTGAGGCAAGGTTTGCTTGGGGTTGAGGAATACATTCGAGAATTCAAAGTGTTAGCTCTAATATATGATGTCCAAGAAAGAGAAGAACCAAGGTGTGCATGATTCATTAGGGTTTTAAATATGAATCTTTGAGAGAAGGTGGAGGTGTATCCTTATAAAGTATTTAAAGACCTAGCCAAGTTAGCAATCAAGTTTGAGAAAAAGTTGAAGAGAATGAAGCCACCAAACAAGTCAACCAATTCTCCTTATGGTTTGACATTCAAGAATATGTTGAAGCCACCAATTTTTCAAGTAACAAATTAAGACGATGTTAGAAAGTTCATTCATGAAGAAAAGGTTAAGGATCAAGTGTTTGATAAGTTGAACTAGTAATGCTTTGAGGGAGATTGCCCAAACCAAAGGGCATTGACATTGAGGGAGATAGAAAGTGTGGAGCTTGTGAAGAGAATGAAGACCTTGATGAAGATTTTGAAGAAGAAAGTGATAGCCCAAATGATGCTTTGGAAGAAGACCAAGTGGATTTCTATGTGTTGCAAAGGGTACTCCAAGTATAAAAATAACCTTTACTTACTCAAAGGGAGAAGATTTTCAAGGCTGAGTGTAGAGTTGGTGATAAAGTGTGTGAAGTCATCATTGATAGTGGCTCGTGCACTAATGTTCCTAGTGAGAAGATGACGAACAAGCTCTGTTTGGAGACCAAGGGTTATCCAAGACCACATCACTCCAATGGCTCAACAAAGAGAAAGGTTTTAGGGTAACCAAACAAACTTTTATCTCTTTTAAGATAGAAAATTATTTTGATGATGTTTTATGTGATATTCTACCTATGGATTCTTGTCACATTTTGTTGGAGTGGCCATGGTAATTTGATAGGAAGGTTGTGTATGATAGGGTACTTAAATATTATTTGGAGTACAAGGGTCAACAGAAGTTTAGGCTAAAACCTAATATAGATGGGGAGGATTTGGTTTTAAGGAACAAAAAGGGGGAATGAATTGAGAGCTTGCAACAAAAAAAAGAAGAATAAAATGTCAAGTGTAGGAGGGGAAGAAAGAAGAGTAGTATGGAGATGTTGATCCTGTAGGAGTGTGAGATGAATGAAGCAATCAATGATGAAAAGATATGTTGTGCATTAGTGGTAATGGAGGTCCAATAAGGGGAGAATACTAATATGGATGCAAAATTACAACAAGTGTTGAAAGAATATGCCAAGGTTTTTCCAAAAGAGTTTCCATGTGGGCTTTATACTTTGAGAGGTTTTAAGTATGCTATTGATCTTATGCTAGGAGTCCCATTACCAAACAAGCTAGCTTATAGATGCAATTTGGAGTAGGATAAGGAACTATAGAAACAAGTGCAAGAGTTGTTAGACTGAGGCTATATTCAGGAGAGTATGAGTCCATACAGAGTTCTAGCTTTGTGGGTGCCTAGGAAGGACTGTACATGGAGTATGTGTATTGATTCTAGGGTAATCAACAACATCAAAATCGAGTACAAGTTTTTGATACAAAGATTTGATGACATGTTAGTTGAGTTGCATGGTGTAAAGGTGTTCTTGAAGATTGATATTAGGAGCGGCTATCATCAAAAGGGACTAAGGGAAGGGGTTGAGTGGAATGCAGCCTTCAAGACTAATTATGGGTTGCATGAGTGGCTAGTGATACCATTTAGGCTATTTAATGCACAAATTTCCTTCATGAGATTGATTACTGAGGTACTTAGACCCTTTATTATAGTCTTTATTATTGTTTACCTTGGTGATATCTTGGTATAGTGCAAGAGTGAGTTTGATCACATATGACACTTAAATAGGACAGTTGATAAGCTTAGAGGGGTGAAGCTCTATTGTAAAATGGAGAAATGTGATTTTCTGATGGAGAGGGTAATTTTCCTTGGTTATATTGTGAGTAGAGATGGTATTAGAGTTGATCCATCAAAGGTGGAAGCTATCCAAACGTGGCCTATCCCTACTAATGTCCACAAAGTTCAAAGTTTCCATGTGTTGGCCTCATTTTATAGGGGGTTCATCAAAGAATTCTCTACCATTGCAACACCTATCACAAAATTGATGAAGAAAGGTGAGCTTCATTGGAATAATCAAGTGATAAAGGCTTTTGAAGACTTGAAGAAAAAACTCTCAAATGCACCCATATTATCTTTACCTTATTTGGATAATTATTTAAAGTAACATGTAATGCTAGTGGTGTAGGCATTAGGGGTGTGCTATCACAAGAAAGGAAACCGATTCTCTTCTTTAGTGAGAAGGTGACCTATGATAAAGATTTCTATGCTATTGTGTATTGTTTGGAGACATGGAGTCATTACTTGATACCCAAGCCTTTTGTACTTCACTCGAATCATGAGAGTTTGAAGTATCTATATAGCCAAAAGAAGGTGAGTCTAAGATATGCTAAGTGGATAAGATTCTTGCATACATTTTTGTTTTCTATAAGACATGTGGATGTTAAAGAATATGTTGTGGCAGATGCATTATCTAGGAGGATCGTGGTACTTACCATGATGAATGTAAAGCTTTTAGGGTTCAAGATAGTGGAGAGTCAATATGCAATGGATGAGGATTTTTTTATGACCTTTGAATATTGCAAGAAATAAGGAATTTATGGAGATTATGTTTTTCAAGATGGGCTCTTATTCAAACATAATAATTTGTGTGCAATACCCCCAAAAATTACCGTTGAATATTTTTGTTTAATTAAAAACATACACAAGTATAGGGGATGTTACCGCCATGATTAGCACAAGCCTATCCCCTGGCCTATCTCGTTCCAACCACAAGATTATAAAATAATTTCATAAATCATTAAACTAATTAAGACATAGAAACGTACAAATCTAAAAGATTTATAAATTAAGAGAAAAATAGAGTGTGTAAATGAAAGTCTTAATAAAAAATTTAAAACAGTTACAATGTCAAGCCCCTTAGGGGGAAGAATAATACAACAGTGATGTAAAATAAAACTAGAAAAAGAATATGAGAGTTTGGTGATACTCACTCTTAGCCCCAATAAAAGTCCAATAGGTCATCACACTACCCTACCCGATTCATCGAGTGTGTCATAGGCATCGAACACAACATCTCCTACCCGAACCAACTCAGAAGGGACGTCTGCTTGTGGAAATGAGCAACACCTATGAAAAGAGTGATCAGTACACTACATACTAAGCAAAGTAACCATATGGATAAGGCCATACAAGGATAATAGACAAGCGAGGCATACAAAACATAGTTTAGGTATATATCATCAAGCTAGACATAGACTATTATTTCCATCTTACACATTTCCTATATTAATTTTGTGTGAGTACAGAAACTCCACTATTATAGCCAATGGATTGGAAAAACTCTATAGGAAAAAACACACTTACCACTATTATAGCTGGTGGACCGGATATCACTCTACAGGGCAGAATGCACTTGACCACTATTATAGCTGGTGGACTAAAATTTATCCTCACCGGCCCCAACTTACGTGGTGCTACACTTTAATTAATTAGTATCTTCTTATGATTTATTAACAAGTAAGGTTTGGTTTATCAAGCTTGAAATCCCCCACTATTATAGCTAGTGAACTAGAAGCACTCCATAGGGAAAAATGCTCCTGTGCACTATTATAGCAGGTGGACCAAAACACTCCACAGGACAAAATGCACCTGACCACTATTATAGCCAGTAGACCACAAATTATCCTCACTAGGCTCGTCTTGCTAATCTTTCACTTTAAGTGTTTAATGTTTCACTCATATCTTATTCCACACATAACCCAGACTAGACATGCATGACCTACTAGAGTTCCCTTGCTCATCCTTTTATTTCTAGTTCTCCTAAAAAGCCCTGCCCCATATCTTAATACCTATACACAACCTATGACACGAGACTTCTTCCCCATCTTTTCTCACTCACCATGAGAAACCTAAAGTCTTCTACATAAGGGTCAAGGCCCACTCTTCGTTACTCTATTTCGATTCCTCTTCGCCCTTAAGGGTTTCCCTCTAAAACCCTTATCTGGCCTAACTCCTCATCATCCTACACAACCTATACTATTCTTTGCTAAAAAAATACCACTCTCCCCTTCAAACCATACCCAACATCACAACCTCACTACCTATCTTCCATATGTGACTACAAAAACCCTAGTTTTCTCCCCAAGTCCTAGTACTTCTCTTTTCTTTTATATCATCCCCTCAACACCCCAAACACCTTTTTTGACTTGGCTCACTTTCCCTCCATGTGACACCCCTTTCATTCTTAATCCCCACTCTAACCATTACAAATATTTTTTCCTTTCCTTGCATACTTCTCTCACTTTGGGTTCCTCCCCAAACCTTAGCCAGGTTCCCCATGCAACCCTATGGCAACCCACATACTATTTTTCACATATGGTCTCCAATTACTCTGAAAACTTTTCCCTTTCCTTATTTAACCCTCAAGTTCAATTTTCGACGTAAAGGTCATCCCTATGCAAGAGCTAACCATCCCATACAACCCTATAATCCCCATGCATATTTTATTTCATCTTCTTATTTTGTTCACATTATTCCTTCCTTTGTCCACCCATAAGTTATGAGATTTTTAGGCCATTTTTACTACCGTCTAGTCAACTCACTTCCCTTACTCCTTTTTTCCTCTCACAAACACATCACACTACTTAAAGCCTCCTATCATTCATGTTATGAAGGGTCATATGACATAAGCACATTACAAGTATAAGTAACAATACCACATTACACATGCCATGAAAATATATGCAACTTACCTTAGCTCCATGCTTAGCAAGCTGCACTACAAGAGCACAATTTTATCATAATATCCTAAATTAGGGTTTTGTGGTATTACATTGTGTGTGTCAAAGACCTCAGTATAAGATTTATTTATCAACGAGGTGCATGAAATAGGAATTGTAGGAAACTTTGGAGTTCACAAGAGTTTGGAGTTGTTGTAAGAACATTTCTATTGGTCGAGAATGCAAAAAAGAGTAAAAGCTATGGTTACTAGGTGTGCTACATGTCAAAGTTGCAAGGGTTTCTTCCAAAAATGGTTATATGTACCTTTACCTATACCTACTCAACCATAGGAAGATGTTAGTATGGATTTTATTTTGAGATTACCTAGGACACAAAGAGGTCAGGATTCTATTATTGTCATGGTGGATCAATTTTCCAAGAGGGCTCATTTTATTCCATGTCACAAGACCAATGATTCTACTCATGTTGTGGATTTATATTTCAAGAAGATTGTGAGATTGCATGGAATTACAAGAAATATTGTTTTGGATAGAGATGTGAAATTCCTAAGTTATTTCTGAAATACATTATGGCATATTCTAGGAACAAAGCTTCTATTTAGCACCTCACATCATCCTCAAATGGTTGGGGAAACCAAAGTTACTAATAGAACTTTGGGTACTTTGCTAAGGTGACTAGTGAGTAAGAGTGCTAAGGATTGGGATGTAAAGTTATCACATGTGATTTTCACTTAAAATTGAAGTCCATCTACTACAACAAGCTCTAGTTCATTTGAGATAGTATATGGTATTAATCCATATATGCTGATTGATATGGTAACATGAAATAAGGGTGAATTGAATAGTTATGATAGACAAGAGAGAGTGGATTTATTTCAAGAAATTCATAAACAAATCAAGAATAATATTGAGAGGGTGAATGAGGCATACAAGAAAAGGGGAAACAAGCATAGGATTCAACATGTTTTTTAGCCAAGATATTTGGTATGGTTGCACTTGAGGAATGAGAGATTTCCTAATCTAAGGAAACACAAGCGTATGCCAATTGTGGATGTTCCTTTAAAAGTACTTTGAAAGTTTGGGGAAAGTGCTTATAAGCTATATTTTCTAGATTTATATGGTGGGGTATCAAGGACATTCAATGTTGGAGACATTAGCCCTTATTTTGGCGATGTATATTTGAGGGAAAATTCAAATCAATAAGGGGATAATGATGTAGGAGAAAACACCAAAGGATTGTCATTCATAATTATGGAACCAATTATTCTTTAGCTCCCACAAAGTTGAAGATAAGCTATTACACATGTACGTGTATGTGCATGGCATGCATGGAGTGCATGTCTATGTGCATAGCGAGAATATGTGTAGCTTAGATGTGTATAATTATTGATTTAGCTAATTAATTAATTAAGTAGTAGGGTTAGATATTAGCTAGAGCATAAAGTTAGCATAAAGTAGCATAATATCTTTTACCTTGGTATCTTTTGAATTATGCCTTTTTGCTAAGTGGTAGATTAGCTATATAAATCCATTGAATTCATGATTAGAGCTAGTTTATGATCAATTATTGAAGTTGAATGAATTTATAATTCCTTGCAAGTTTAATTCATTCTTAATCAAATCTGTGTAAATGCTTAATCTTGGAAACTCTTGATCTCTTTGTTTTTGCGAATTACAGATTAAGTTCTATCATTTCTACTCTCCATAATCTATATTTTCTAGTCATCACCATAATCCAAACATTACCCAAATAAAATCCTCATTGTAACCCTAAACCACTTCTACCATTCCAAATCCTAACCCTAAAATTAGAATCTCAACCTAAACCTAACCCTAATTTTAAATCTAAACCATGTCCCTAACCCTAATCCTAACCCACTAAATCATATTCCATTAAACCCTAACCTTAAAATCATCATCATCACCAATATATCATTATCAAATCAATATCAAAATCATCTCGTCACATTAAAACTCTCATCATCATTCACCCATCACCACCGAATAATAATCATCTTATTCAATTCATCATCGTTATTAGTTTACCTTATCTGAAAACCTTTAATGTCCATTCATCATCTTTAAGATTATTCTTATTAATATCTATATAATTGAGTATTAATATCACATAATTTATAATTCCACATTCCCACACATATCAAAGAGAAAAAGAAAGGAAGTAAGGTGATGGGTGATAGATGTTTGCAGTAGGCGATGGTGCAAGTTGCAACATTTTTCAAGTGTTGTGACTTGATTTGACGATGCAAAGGAGAAGAAAGAAAAGAAAAGGAGAAATAAAAAGGACAAAAATAATACTTAGGGGTTATTTTATCTAATTTTAGATTAGCTAAAATTGTTATGACTCTCAATAATTTTAGCGGGTTTTGATTTTGGTTTCTAAGTTATTATATATCCATGTTAAGGTTTTATATTTGGATAAAGTTTTGGGATTAAGAAATTGTTTTAAAGCTAAAATAATATTTTAGAATCAAATTATGTTACTAATTATGTGGGATTAGGCTAAGTAAAATTTTGTGGTAATATATTTACCACTTGGATCACCATAGAACATGCAATAGATGTAATTAATGGTGTGTCCTTACCTGATAGGCCTACATATCGATGTAATCTAAAGGAGACTAAGTAGATAGAAAAACAAATATAAGAGTTCAGAAGAAAAGGGTATGTGAGGGAAGCATGAATCCATGTTTTATGCTTGCATTACTAGTACCTAAAAAGGATGGTACATAACATATGTACATTGACTTAACGGTTGTTAACAATATCACTATAAAATATTAATTTCTAGTGTAAATATTGGATGATATTATAGATAATTTATGTGGGGAAATGGTATTCTTTAAGATTGATTTAAGAAGCGGATATCATAAGATAAGAATTAGGGAAGAGGATGAGTGGAAAACTTCATTCAAAACTAAATATGTCTTTATGAGAAGATGAGGATGCATTTTAGCCTATGTAATGCACTAAGTTCATTCATGAGACTAATAAATAAAGTTCTTTAACCTTTTCTTGGAGTTTTCATTATAGTGTACTTAGATGATATACTTGTGTACAGTCGGAGTGAACATGACAATCTAATTTATCTAAGGAAATTATTTGATAAACTAAGGGAGACTAAAATCTATAGAAAAACGGAGAAGTGTGACTTTATGCCTTCAAGTATAGTTTTCCTTGGGTATATAGTGAGTAGTGAAGGTATTAAAGTTGATCCCACAAAAATTAAGGCTATCAAGGATTTTCTGACACCTAAAGATTCATGAGGTGAGGATTTTTCATTATTTGGTAACTTTCTATAGGAGGTTTGTTAAGGATTTTTCTATTATTGTTGCACTGATAACCTAGCTCATGGAAAAAGGTGTGTAATACCCCAAAAGTTTTTGTAATGTATGGATGAGAATTTTTACCAAATTTTTGGACATTTGATTTTTTATTTATTGTTATGTTCTCACATGAAATAATTTGATTTGAAATCATGTTAGAAAATGAATTTTATTGAGTTTTATGGACAAATCCATTGACTGGTTCCATCAACTGATCAACTAGTTTATCATTTTAACCAAATTGAGTTCCTTGACCAAATCAAACAACTGGATGGGGGAAACAGATTAACTAGCGGAAAAATAGTCGAATGGAAGACCCACACTAATGTATTGGTTTTTCAAGCTAGTCATGTTTTTGAATTTTATTTTTCTAGAAAAAATCTCATTCACTAAAATGGAACCTTACCAAATCATACTGATTGTCCCTAAGTGATTCTTAACTATTTTTATGATGCGTTTAACCTAAAATATTACATCGATTTGTTATAGAATTAAATTGAGACACATAAGGGAGTGAGGTGACCTCAACCATTATCTTCTTCCTCCTTTCTCCTCTACCCAATTGTGAGATCAATTGCTTTGACCTTAGGCATGCTTCTATGCAATTGGAAGATTCCTTCCATGCTGACCCCCCATTTCTTCATTCATGTATTATAATTCTAGGTTATTTGGTCTGAGTGCCCAAGAGTCACAAATTGAGCTCAGGAGACTAGGTTAGCAAATCTTAGGCAAATACATCCATTCTGATCAAATTCAAATGGTCACAAGTAGGGTTTCAATTTTCCATCTAAACATTTTGTGTTCCCTTTCAGTTGGTTAGCTATAAATAACCCTAATCATCCTTGCATTTCACTTTCTTTCATCCACTGAAATTCCTTTAAGTTCTACATTCTCTTCTCTTCTTCAACATTATGAGCACTTGTTAAATTGTTTTTCACATTCTCATGATCCTAACTCTAGCTCTATCTTATTTTATTTGTTAATCAAGATAGATTTATATTTTTAGAAACATACCAAGTGGTCCACTTAATTTTCTTAGTTTTATGTTAGTATTATGTCCTTTTCCTTTTCTATTTTATCTTTGAAATTTGATGAATTTTTGGTATATATCTGAGTTAAGATTTTAAGGGTTGAAGTTTCACAAATTTGGAAATTTTATTTTTCATGGGATTTAGCTTGCTTCAAGTGATTCCTTCTTTAAAATGTTAGGATGTGTTTAAGATTATGTTCCACCTATTTAAGAATAATGGGGTTCCTCCAGTCAACATATTTAAGAGAATGAAAATAGATTATACTTGATGAAGGTATCAAGATCATATTCTGTTATATGAGATGTATCATTTATTTGGTTTTTCCCTTATTATATAATGTGAAAGCATGTGTTATTTGTATCCCTACTTTGATAATATTGTTTCCTTTCCTCAGTACGTAGCGTACTAACTAGCTGATTTATTGGTACTACTCATTCTCACAAGTAGGAGGCTCCGAATCTTATGTGTAAGTTTCAAAAGATAAACTACATAATTATGCTGCCTATGATGCCTTATGTGGGGATGCGTGACTTCATTTATTTTAGGGGTTGGGTGAAGAGTAATTGTTATCTAATTGATATATTTAATTAGATATCTTTTTTGACTCTTAACCCATAGTATCCCCTATTTTGTATTTTATATTGTGAAACTTAGAGTTAGGCTCCAAACTTAGTATTGTACTATAAATGTTATCTTATTTCTATTTCCTTGTGTTAATTTAAAGGTTTTAGCTTGATTGATATAAGAGTGGTTGTATAAACAAAAATTATGTCGACCATGGCAATAACCGATAATATTTTACTTAATTACTTCTGCTGCAAAACATAATTTTTTAGTAGTAAAAATTGGGGTGTTACAATTGCGGGTAAATAAAATAACGAAAAATGATGGAAAATACTAATTATGAATTCAATTAATTAGAAATGTGCCTAGGATTGAATTTGAGTTACAATTCCAACTGAATTTAATAAATCAATCTCTCTTGTATCAGATTTTTTTATATGTTAGGAACAATTAGCTAAAATTAAATATTAATTTCTTTTGATAACTAAGAGTCATGCTCAATTAAAACTAACAACTTAATTTCATGGATATAGATCCAATTAAAAATGAGTAAGAACAAGCTCATTCAATGAATTTCCAAGAATCACTAATCTACTTTCAGTAGTCATTAATTCTTTCTCAATTGCTAGGTTCTAGTGTTAATTATAGTACTTCAGTTATAATTAACAATATAATTAGATTAAAATAATGATCAATTGTTCTAACCCTAATTAATTAAATGCTAGCAACGAAACAACATAATTCAAATAATTCCAACAACAATTCAATCAATTCATCAAATAAAAAATGGAATCAAATCTAATTTAATTGTAAAACTAATAATGACTTATTCATAATTTAAACCATAAATCATAATAACGAAATGAAACATATAGTAGTAGAAGGGATAAAGAAGAGTGTGATGTATAATATGTAGTGATGGAGTTTAATATTGTGCTATGATTCTCCAAAATTGATGTTAACAAACTAAAAACCAAGGTTAGATCAAATGTGTTTTGCAAAAAAAAAGAGAGATGAATACAAAGAAAAATAGTGGGCAAAGGGAACTCCAAATATGCTTTGGGTTGTTCTAAATTACATCTAGAAAAATTGATGTTGAATGTAACTATTTATACCCTTAAAATTTAGTTGTAAAAATAAAAATTGACATGAAACATGACTTGTTGGAGTTAGAGAAAGATTATTCATGCTGCAAGTCTGCATGTCTATTTAGCTCAACATTAGCATATCGTAATATGCCCAGAAACATGATTTTCACTCATATTTCTTCTATACTTCAATACTCCCATGTTGGTAGATGTTAGGAGGACATGTAGCTTCTACTTGTGATTTTCTTCACTCCAACATTTCCTACATAAGACATCAAAAAAGAAATAACACAAACCAAAGAGCTAAACTAGGCTAAAAATAAGGAAATCACACCAAAGAAAAAACAAATGAGGGTAAGAAATGATTAAAATGTTGAAAGTATTTCAGTTTTTCATGGTGCCATATCTCTATGAATTACATTGTTAGAATTGAGGCATTTTTATTGAGAGCGTTAAGACAATATTGGTATATACTTTGATTTTGGTATATGATGGCCTACTCATAACTACCAATAACATTGCATAGTTGGAATAAATTGGTATTTCCAAGATTTATATGGCATTGTTCTTACTATTGTTTCACATTTTCCCTCATTATCTAGTATCTTACAACCTATGTATAGCAGATCATATATCAATCCTATACCATGAGCAACGCATTTTACTAATGTTCCATAATTTTGTTTATGCATGAAATAAGGCTTTTAGGCATGTCATTTTAGAATTATATACATCATGTTGTAAAATTTATGAATTTGGTTTAGTGATGTGCCTTTTTTTAGTTTTTCCATAATTCCTCTCTTTTAATTACTCTTTTATTTGCAAGCATAAAAGAGAAATAAAGAAAATGTTAACATCCACACTCTTTGCTGATCCAAGCTCAACACAAATAGAAACTATCCATTTCTCTTGCTATAGAGCCAAACTCAGCAACTTTGTGCAATCATAGTGAAAGTTTCCCAAGTCTTTATCCTAATTTAACTCTATCTAATATATGCTCCTATTCTTGACCTATTTACTTATTGTAATTCTCATTATTATTACTTAGTCTACAACTAGAATCCTAGACATTAAGATATACTAGAGGAAGATAAATCTATATTATAAAGTGAAGTGGTTGGGCCTTTAACTACTAAAATAATAATATAAACTAGAATACCATGCTAATATTCTATTATGTTCTTTGATTTCATTAACCTTTCAATCTATATTGTATTGAAGCAGTAATCATTTACTCTTTGTTCTTTTTCTTTCATTGATATTGGGGTATCAATTACTCTTGTTATGTTTAGTCTTTCTCATCTCTCAAAATGGTTGCAATCACTAACTAAAAATTTTCCAAATATATTTTTAAAACTTATGATGACTCATCCAAAGCACTATATTTAAATGCATTCGATAATCCTGGTGTTGTACTAGTTTTAAAACTGTTTAATGGCATAGGTTACTATGCTTGGAAGAGGGCAATGATGATTTCTTTAGTAGCAAAAAAAACTTGATCTCATCAATGACACTCATTAAGAGCCAAAATCAACTTTAGCCTTTTTTCAATTAGTGGATTAGATGTAATTCAATGGTAGCTAGTTAGATTTTGACCTCTCTTAGCAAAGAGATTACATTATTATGATTTATATCACTACAAATTTAGTGATTTGGAAGGATTTGCAAGAGAGATATGGTAAAAAAAACATTCCTTTAGTATCATGGGGAATTGACAACATTTTTACCTTCTTTACTAGACAAAAGAAACTATGGGATGATATGGCATTGGTTATTTCATTTCCTTCATGTTCCTTTGGAGTGACCAAGGAGTTCTCAAAGCACCAAGAAGATTAAAAGCCAATTCAATTTTTATGGGATTAAACAATGTTTTCTGAACCATTAGAGGTAGTATTTTCATGATGAGCTCCCTCCCTAGCATTTGCACTACCTATTCAATGGTCATCAATGATGAAAGGTTATGGGAAGTTGGCTCTACTTACTCTGGTGCCTTAGATCTTGTGATGTGTGTGGAAGGGTGTAATATTTGATTTTGAGGAATTAAAGTTCAAATGGAGTTTAGCTAATATGATAAAGGCTCGGTGATGGTGAGTTAAAAGATTAAAGCATCAAAAGTGATGTGATAAAGATTATGGTGGTTCAAATATAGTAGAAGAGTGATGATGATGATTTGGTGATGATGGTTCGAATGGAACACCCTAATTAGTGTATGCATTCGATGATGGATTTATGGTGATGTTTAGTTTGAAAATATAGGGTTTGGATTCAATTTAGAGTCATGGTTTAGGGTTATAATTAGGGTTTTGTTCGAAAAGACGGAAATAAGGCAGCTTTTGGTTTGTATGGATGGTTTGGGGTTTTGAGTGGGTAGTTTAGGGATTCGGTTTTGCATACCAATTTCGTGCTTTGTTTAACCAAAAATTAGGATAGGATTTTTATGGTAACTAGGGTAGAAAAATATGGATTAAGAATAGTAGAAAAGATATGGATTAATCTTTAATTCACATAGATGAAGAGATTAAAACTTTCAAGCCAAATCGTTCGTAGAGATATGATTTGCTTAAATTTGAACTCACACATAATTCATTCAATGTTGATCTTCTACTTCAATTCAAGTTAATCATCAATATACCTTATGCTTGAAATTCATACATAATATAAACTTTCTACCACTAGCTAAAGCAAATTCCAAAAGATTCCAAGCTAAAAGATTTTATGCTACCTTTATGATAACTTTATGCCACTTTATGCTATATTTATTCTCCTAATTTATTAATTAATAAATAAAAAGATAAATCACTTAATAATGCTCAAAAATCCTACCAATATACTCCCCATGCACGTGGTCACTCCCTCATTACATGCCATGCACATGCATATAGACACTTAGTTGCTTGTTTCTAATGTTTCGAGCAATATAACCATTTTTTAGTCTTGAAATTTGTGGGAGACACTTTCTAAATAAAGAGTAATTGGTTCCACAATTATGAAAGACAATTCTTGAGTATTTTCTCCTACATCATCTTGTATCACTCAACACACACACATTAGAAGGGGAAAATGTAGGAATATGGCATGGAGATGGAAATAATTTGACTTGTAATTATTGCAAGAAAATTGGATATAAAAAGGATAGGTGAAATTGTATTATGGGATTTCCCCCTAGACTTTAAGTTCGTTAAGAGGTAGAAATTTGATAGAGGTGTTCAAAGCAATATTGGTGGACAAGACCAAACATAAGATGGTCTTAGGGGCTTGAAT
Source organism: Tamarix chinensis (assembly GCA_030549775.1). Classification (NCBI taxonomy): domain Eukaryota; kingdom Viridiplantae; phylum Streptophyta; class Magnoliopsida; order Caryophyllales; family Tamaricaceae; genus Tamarix; species Tamarix chinensis. The sequence goes on along the minus strand of CM060176.1, from coordinate 72,912,768 downwards.
GGCGTGTAATATAACCAATTTCTATCATTACTCAAGCAATGCTAAATTCTACGAAGTGGTTAAAAAAACCACACAACTCTTCAAGCATCGAGCCACATAATACGAGTGGTATTGTTAATTTTTCAGGTACACAATTTTTTCCTCATGATTCATTCTTAACCAAGTCATCATTTCATGTCTCAATATTTTATATGCCCAATTGTAGATCCTAGAACTAGTGCTACTAATCACATGAGTGGAAATAAAATTCTTTGTTTTTTTGCTCTTAAACCAAACATCAATTCTATGTCCATTTTCATTTCTAATGGAAGCATTGTAGTTATTCATTCCATAGGTTCTATTAATCATGGAAATTGAATAATTCTTGCGGGAGTAAACCAACACCATATTCAAATTAACAAAGTAAATTAGCACCATAATTTATTTTACTATCACCATGTGCTTAATATATAACCATTCAAGGAAGACTCATATTCTATTTGGTGAATTCACCCAGGATCTTTATTTTTTTAATTCTAAAACTTTCTCAAGACCAAGTCACATATAAAAAATTCTCTTCATGGCTGATTCCAGTTCAGAGGATCAATCTTCTTATTCTTTCCATTAGATATCATGCTTTGGCATCTTAGAGTTGGATACCTAATTTATATAAGTTGAGAGAAATGTTTCCATCTTTGAATTCTATTACTAAAATACCTAGCTTGACATGGGATATTTTTTTCAAGGCTCACCAACACATGATACCTATTCATACAAGTTTAACATATTTTCAGGCACCTTTCAACCTCATTCACATAGACACTTGGGAACCTTATAAAATCATCACTTAAAATGGCTTCAAATACTTTCTCACTATAGTGGATGATCAATAAAAAGATATATAGAAATATCTCTTAAGAACCAAGTTAAATGCCTTTACTAATTTTAACTCTTATTTTATGCTCATTCAAACCAAATTTAATAAAACTATTAAAATCACTTATTTTAATAATTCCTATGAACTAGGATCAAGTCTAGATGCTAATTATTTTTTTACTAATCACATCATCATACACCAAACTAGGTGTCCATACACCCCCTACAAAATGGCATCATTGAATGTAAACATAAACATCTATTAGAGATAGTGACTGATGTTTTATGTAAACATGTCATATAAATATTAGGGAGAAAGTATCCTTATAGCTAACTACATAGTTAATAAAATTCCTTCATTTGTACTCCAAAACAATACTCTACATGTAATTATCTTCAATACCAAGCCTAAACATCATCATTTTAAATTGTTTGGCTACCATTCTTATGAGGTAAACATCAAACCTTTACATGACAACTTCATGCCCTGACCACATCCATATGTCTTGCTAGGATATATGCATGGCAAGAAGGCACATACACTCTTGAACCTTAACACTAAATGAGTCATCATTAGTAAGGATGTTATATTTATATAATGTAGTTTTACTTTTACCAAACAACAATAAATTCCATCACATTTTCACTCACCAACCACTAAAACATTATTCATCTATTACGATGACATTTTTTATGATAGTCAAAGTCATCACAATAGACAAGTCTATTGCAGGAAATTTTTTTGTTAGGGTATAGTATAGTGACTAGTCGATGTTATAGGCGATAATGTTGTTATAGTGTGGTGAACCAAAACTTTGTCCATCATTTAAAAAAATGAGGGTCTATTGTTGCAACCTTATATTTGTAGTAGAGGTGGATAAGTCGGTGTAGTAGATTTGAGTTATATAAAATAAAAACAACCTGCCCATCATCCACATTGTTTGTCTCTCTCAATTTCTCATCACTGCTACTCAATTTTCCTACCTCTCTCTCGCTTGTTGGGTATACTATGCCTTTAATCCTTGGTTTTCATTAACATTTTTTTTTTCAAAATCTTGTGTATTATCATTAGTTACTACCTTTTTCTGTGCTTTTATGGGTTTTCATGGTGGCCACACTACTATAGCCTTACACTCTCCTCATTGTCTTTATCTTAGTTTAATATTTATTTTTATACACTTTGTTTTATTTTATTTTGTGTTAATTATTAATTTATTAAAGGTAACAAATTTTTTGATTAATTTTTGGTTTGATCGTATATCATTGATGAAGTTTCTGCCATTATCGCCGTCTACTATTAATATATGTTTTTCTTCAATAGTTTTATATTTGTGTGTGTGTGTGATTTCTGTTAAATTTTTAATTAAGTATTATATATTAATATTTTTTAAAATTTAATTATTATTTAATATTATATGGTTTTTTGTGGTGGTAATTATATGTTAATTTATTTATTGTGATATGTGATTGGTATATACACACACATATATTATTTGGCAATAATTAATGGGTATATATTATGATATAAGAAAATATAAAAATTTAGAATTCATAACATCTTATTGGACTTTAAAATTTTTAGATTAAATAATTAAGTGAAATAATAAGAAATAATTATTTAAAAAATTAAGATATTGTTGACCATAAATAATTGATTATTCACATTTAAAATAATAAAAAATACAATTAATAGTTAATAAAATAATTTTCACCTAAAATAAAGTATTATTAATAGATAAAAATATTAAGATAATAAAAATGTAAAATAATAAAATATTTTTAAATAATAAAAATTAATGATTAAATAATTAAGTGGTATTATAAGAAAATAAAACTTTAAAATAATAAGATATTTTTTGGCTTTAAATAACTTAAAATACATCTAACATATTTAACTATAAATTTTTTACCTTAGATAATTTATTATTAATAGAGTGAAATAATAAGATATATTGAAAATAATAATTAATAAAATATTATTTGTCTTAAAAAAATTATACTTAAACAATTAAGTAAGATAATAAAATATTGATGGCCATAAATAATTGATTATTAAAATTTAAAAAGATAATAATAAATGTTGGTTAAATAATAAATTATTTCTAACTTTAGATAAAGTATTATTAATAGAGTAGAATAATAAGACAATAATAATATAAATTAATAATGTTTTGTTCAATAACAAAGCATTTATTTTTAAATAGTTAAGTGGTATAATAATATAATAAAAATTTGAAATTCATAAGTTATTTTTTTCTTAAATTATTTATTATTCAAATTTAAATTAATAAAATATATAAAATTAATAGATAATAAAATATTTTTAACCTTAGATAAAATATGATTAATAGAGTGGAATAATAAGATAATAAGAATGTAAATAAATTTAATATTTTTAAATTATAAAAATTTATGATTAAATAATTGAGTGGAATTATAAGAAAATAAAAATTTAAAATAATAAGATATTTTTTACATTAAAGAATTTATTATTCAAAATTTAAACGGATAAGGATATAAAATTATCAGGTAATAAATTATTTTAATCTTAGATAAATTATTATTAATAGAGTGGAATAATAAGATAATAAATTTTAAATGGATAAATATTTTTAAATATTAAAAAAATTTATGATTAAATAATTAAGTGATATTGTTGGTCTTAAATAATTTATTATTTCAATTTAAAATAATAAGAATACAAAATTATTAGATAATAAATTATTTTTATCCTTGGATAAAGTATTATTAATAGAGTGGAATAATAAAATAATAAAAATGTACCTCGATAAAATATTTTTAAATACTAAAAAACTTTATGATTAAATCATTAAGTGGTATAATAAGATAATAAATTGTTTAATTAATAAGATATTTTTCCTTAAATAATTCATTATTAAACTTTAAAGTAATAAGAATATAAAATTCTTATATAATAAATTATTTTTAACCATAGATAATGTATTATTAATAGAGTGAAATAATAAGAGAATACAAATGTAAATTACTAGATAATAAGTAATTTTTTAACCTTAGATAAAGTATTATTAAAAGAGTGGAATAATAAGATAATAAAAATGAGAATTATTAAACTATTATTGGAGTTTGAAAATTTATGACTAAATAATTAGATATTACGGTAATTAATTAGATATTTTTCCTTTTTGTTGGTTATAAGTTGCCTCTTTTATGTAGCACATGCTTTCTGACCTACTTTTTTATGTCTTCTGACACAAATATTATGTACCATATGAGATAGATATGTAATGAGCTAGGCCACATGCTAGAGAAGGGTTTGTATACTCCGTATACTTTTTGGTCATATTATTTTTTGTATATCTTGACAAAGATTTAACCATGGTTATGGGTGAGGCTAGATATATATGATTTTAGCCACAATAAATTTCTACACCCTAGGTTTAGTGAGGATTGAAATTTATGAGAGATTATCATCACAATGCAAGAGATTTAATAGTGATGGATGATGAATGGAGGTCTTGGCACGGGATATCCCAAGCATATATCCCGATTAACTAGATCATGATTATGATTCTATTGAGGATGTGAGAGAACAAATGCTTCTATGAGAAGTATATACTCAATGGGTGATCGATTGCATCTGAGGTGGAACCAGGGTTTGATTTTAGTAAAACATTTTAGGTTATAGTAGATCTAGTTCAATATGTATAATTCTACTTTATGTATTAAGGTCCATAATATAGCTAGTATATTGATCCATATTTCATCTTGTTAAGCTATAAAAAAATAAGAAATTGTTAGCCTGAAAAAATTTTGAAAAACTTTTATAATAAGGTTATATCTTCATTGCTAAGCTAATGAAATAATTTTATAACATTGATCCACCATTTAATTGTTTTCATAGATAAATAATGCTAATGGATAAGAGTTGGATGAGTTTACATAATAAAAATTTTGATGAGTTTTAGGACGGTCTTCAAATATATATAAGATTGGAAAAAGTTAACTTAAGGCCGGTTGGATTCATCTGTTGTCCTTATAGAAGATTTATTAATTTTGAATGGGATACAATAGATAGATTGAAACCCAAATTTTGTGGTTTAGATTCATGGAATATTATGATACATGGGAATTTCATGGTGAACTTGAAATAGAACATATGGAGGAAGAGATTAGAGATTTATTAGATGATGATCCACATATTGTGGATACAGAAAGAGTTGAGACTATCGGTGATGAATTGAATGATAATGAGGTAATAAGTAATGAATTCTAGGATAGTAGAGATCTATATGTTGAGGATTTATTTCAAGAGATGGAGATGGAGTTATATACAAGATGTAAAACATTTTCTTCCATAATTTTTTGGTGAAGTTAATGCATCACATTGTCTTGAATAAATGGAGTAAGATGTCTTTTGGAAAACCTTTGAAGTTGTTGAAAGAAGCACATCTGAAAGGTCATAAACTTCTAGGATCGCATTATGGTGCTAAGAATATGATGGACAAGTTAGGATTGGGCTACATATGCAAGTATGATAGTGCCTTGCATTGGAAAGATAGTTTTGATAGAACTAATTATTCGATATGTCGTACTTCTCTATGGGTAGATTATAACAAAAAGGGGGAAAAAGAACCACACAAGGTATTAAGGTATTTACCCTTAACACCGAGATTGAAAAGATTGTACACTTGTAGACACACCACTTAAGACATGAGATGTTGTTTAAATGGGTGCTTTGGAGAATCGGAGATCTTACAATATGTAGTTAATGGACAAGATTGGAAAGATTTTGATACAAATCATTTGGATTTTGCAGTTGAGGCTTGTAATTTTAGACCGGGTTTGGCATTAGATAGGTTAAGTCCCTTTGGTATGAGCTCAAATTATAGTATATGGTCACTAATTTTGACCACATACAACTTAACCCCATGATAGTGCATAAAAATTATATATGTTGTCTTTGTTGATTCCTAAACCATTTTCTCCTAAGATATTGGAATGTTGCTCAAACCTCTTATTGATGAGCTAAATGAGTTATAGGGGATAGGGTTTGATACTAGAGATGTAGTTGATAACAAAGTGTTTAGAATGTGTGCTATGCTTCTATTGACTATTAATGACTTCCCTACTTGTTGAATTTCCTTTAGGTAGTTAGGAAAAGGGAACAAATTATTCCCCAATTGTAATGAAGACAATCATTATATGAAGATGAGGTATAAGACAGGGTACACTAGACTTCAGCAATTCCTTTCGACTAGCCATCAATTTTATGAATATTATCTTTACTATATTAGAATTTATCTTTCTGTTAATATTATCAAATTCCTTTCATTATTATTTGTCTATTTTTTATTAAATATGGTAGGTATAAACAATTTCATAACAAGTTAGTATGGTGGAGATAGAGAAAATGACCTCCTTCAACTAGGGATGGCAACTTTTCATGTGGGTTGAGGGCCCCGTTAGGGATTCCCCATTTTGATTTGGGTTCAGGGAGAGAATTCAGGGATTAGGTTCGAGTTCATAAATTCTTAACGGGATTTTTTTTGGAGATGGGGCAGGTAAGGGTTTGGGGTCCCTATCTTCGAACCCACTCCGAATAATTTTTTATATTATATATATATAATTTTTGATAATATAAATCAAAATTAAAATATAAAAAAGGCATAATGGGATTAAGGATCGGGTACAAATTCTTATTTTGGGGATCCGGTTGGGTTTAGTGGTTGGAGAATAAATCGGGGATGAAAAATATATTGGGGAATCCTCAATAAAAAAAGATAGGAAATCAAGTCAAGTTTAGGGATAGGGTCCCTATCCCCGACTTACCCCATTGCCATCCCTACCCTCAACATCCTTCGCGTATTCTATCTTAGAGCTAGCAGGTAATGATTAGTTCCCTATATATTAGATAAAAAAAATTCAATATTTATTCTTTTTTACTTATTTAGTTAACTATTGCAATGCATGTTGCAACTCTATCGTGTACAAAATGCTCCAAGTCAAAATCCATCAATATGCATGAGGATTTTAAAAATATGGTTACATAAAATTCTACCTACAGTGTTTGTGTAACACCCCAAAATTTACTACTAAAAAATTTTGGTTTGAGTAGAAGTATATAATTAAATATCTTGTTGTTACCACCATAATTGACCAAATTCTAGCTTACCCCACCATCCTTACATTAATCACAAGGCAAAATGATTAGAAAAACTAAAGCATCATTAGAAAGAGACGAGACAACTTTTTATAACATTAAATAAGTGTTTGGAGATTATCTCTTATTACAATATCGAAATATAATAAAAAAAAGGATCCTATGGGACTAAGAGTCCAAAAAGGTATCTAGGTAAAACTATCATCCAGATAACATGACTCTATACCTAAAACCTAATATTAAAGAATCACTCCTCCACATATATCACATCAAAAGCTGTAAAATCATTGACCTGCACATAAGCATCTGGGACATCTACTCATTGGATTGAGTACCACCCATAAAACAGATGATTGGTATGTTACGTATTGAGCAAGGAAATGGTATAGTCAAGTAGAGTTACACCTATTATAATAATTTCCTTAAGCAATTCATCTATGCTTAAATGGAAGAAAGCCAGATAACTACTAATTCCATGTCTTTTATTAGATATACCATATTCCAATCTTTTATTTACGTTGAGTTCAGGGATCCCACTATTATTTCACTTTACATGATTAATATCTTATTCATAGTTGATTGTATATTATCATACCAAACTCTAGACATACAATTAAACACGTAAGTATAACCACATAATTATCCTCAAATGACTATAATACCCTCAGGGAAATCAAGACAATTGTATTTTCTCAAAACCTTTATAAAATCCAAAACATATACATTTCCAATCATTATTCGAAGCACATATCCTTAGTTTTCCATCGATATCTCATATCTTATATTACCCCCTAACATGTACATATGTAATTACATTATTCTCAAGATTATTATTCCATAGCATTTCAATAATTAAAATATTTAATATAACATACTTAACATAAAATCACAAACAAAGATACAAGTATGACATAAATCCCTAGCTATAATATGTATCCTTACCGATAAAGACACTAGGCCCTATACATATCAACCCTATACCTCCTCTGAGAACACCTGAAAATCACCTATGAAAAGAAGATAGAATATGGTTAGGATAGGAGGTTAAAAATTAAGAGGGAAATTATGGTATAAAAGGGGAAAAACAAAATTTACCGAAGTCAAATGGAAACTTGAATTGTATCGGAGTGTAGAAGAGTGTGTGGTGGAGCTATGGTTAAATTTTGGTAGTGTTTGGAAAAGATTTGAGGTGAGAATAGGGTTGCACCACTAAAATGGGAAGTTTCACGGCCAGGAAATGTAAGAATCACATGGCGGTGTAGTAACAATGCACAAAAAGTTGAAGGAAGAAAGGACAAATGACTAGGTGTACAATTCTTGCATGACCATTTAGTAACAGTGCATAACAGGTTGAAGGAAGAAAGGACAAATAGCTATGTGGTGAAAGAGTTGCACAGCTGTGCAATACTAGCCAAGAGTAAAAAGATGCATGGCCAGGTAGTGCAAGGGTTGGCTGACAGTGCAGTAGGATATTTAAGAGTTTGCACTATTTTGCAATAGTCCGTGCATAGGATGTTAACTTTGAAACTCTACAATGAATGAAGGGAAGGAGAAAGGAGAAATAAAAAAGAGGTGGTGGTTAGCGACTATGGCCGGTAGTGGCAAGGGGGAATATTGGGGAAACCTTGGTGGTGGGTCCACCAGCCAAAGGGCAGCTAGTGGTGGCTTGGGTGGTGCTCGGTGGTGGATTGGGTGATGCGGATGCTAAAATCAATGAAGAAGAAGGAAGAAGAAAGGAAAAGGAGAAAGTATAAGTGAAGAAGGTTGGGGAGTTAATGGATGATAATAAAATGGAGGGTTGGAGGAGTATTTATACTAGTAAGGTGGCATGATTTCGAGGAGAAAAGGGCAGGGGTGATGATGATGATTCTACCAAGAAGAAGAAGAAAGAGGAAAGAAAATGATAGGGGGGATGGTGATGTTTGAAAGGTATAGTATTTAGGTAGAGGAATGAGGGATATGATGATGGAGAAGAAAATGTGCATGGGAGGAGATGGTAGAGAGAAGAAGGAATAAGAACGAAGAATAAGGCGGTAGGCTAGTAGGGTTGTGAAAAAAAGGACGATTACAAGGAGAAGAAGAAGAAGAAGAAGAAGAAGAAGAAGAAGAAGAAGAAGAAGAAGAAGAAGAAGAAGAAGAAGAAGAAGAAGAAGAAGAAGAAGAAGAAGAAGTAGTAGAAGAAGAAGATGATGATGATGAAGAGGAAGGAAGAAGCAACATGAGGGAGTGGTTGGGATGATGATGGTGCATAAGGGAGGCGAGTGAATGATGCTGGTGTAGAGGAAGCAAAAACTCTCACTCCACAAAATTTGGCATTGAGAAGAAGAGAAAATAAAAGGGAAGAAAGAAAGAAAAGTAAAGTAAAAAGAGAGAAATGTTAGGGAATTAGGATTAAATAAAAAATTTTCGAATTAGCTAAATAATTTAGATTAGCAAAAATTTTAGGGGTTTTGGTTTCAGTTTATGAATATTAGATTTTATCCAAATCAAGGTTTTGGTTTTCGGTTAAAGTTTTTGGATTAAGAAATTTGGTTAAAGCTAACAATAAGATTTCTTCAATTTAGAGTCAAATTAAGGCTAATGATATGGGATTAGTTGAAGTAATTTTTTTAAGTCTTACATTACTACCCCCTTGAATGAGACTTCGTCCCGATAGTCAACAAGTCATTGTTAATGAAGAAGAGGAAAATGGTTGCAAGGAAAGTGATCTCAATGGTCAATTTATGAGATTCAATACTATACTACCGAGCACTACCCCCTTAAAAGAGAAAGGAACCCAAAACCTAACACACCTTAACTAAAAAGATCGGGATGTAGTTCTCACATATCCTTCTATGTTTCCTAGGTCACTTCTTCAGCCCTATAGCGGCTCCAAATAATCTTCATGAGTGGTATTCAGCTCATAAGTATTTATTGAATCTTGGTGTCAAGAATCCTCAAAGGCCTTTCCTCAAAGGACAACGAATCATCAAGCTCCATCTCCTCTTGTCTCATCACGTGCAATGGATCTGCAATGTACTTCCTTAGTTGAGAAATGTGGAAGACGTTATGAACTCAGGCTAACTCTAGTGGAAGTTCTAGGTGATATGGAACCTTGGCAACCCTATTAACAATATAGTAAGGATAAATGTACCTTAGGCTTAGCTTACCCTTCTGACCAAATCTTTATACCCCCTTGTAGGTGAAACCCTCAACAAAACTCTGTCCCTTGGTTCAAATCCATCACCGTGACGTCTCGGATCTACATACCTCTTCTGAAGTCACTGAGCTTCTGTAACACCCCCAAAATTCACTACTGAAAAATTTCGTTTTATTAAAAGATAATTGCGGAAGCAGATAAATAAAACGTGAAGTTTGGGAGTATTACCGCCACACTTAGTACCAGACCGGTTCATTCATATCGTTCCAGTACCAAGAGCTAAGGCTAAGAAAATGAAATACACCTTGAAAGAAATTCAATACACACAAATCAGAGTAGCGCATCAAATCGTTTACATGAATAAAAATCCACCAACGGTGGTTACAGTAACACATAACATTAAAACCAGGAACTTAAAGAGAAAGAGAAAACCCTAACGATACCGGATAACTCCTTACTCTCTTTCCCGTAACCCACTTGAGTAGCACCTGAAAATACCTGCAAGGGAACTGCCCATTGAATAGGTAGGGGCCCTATAAAGGGAATCCCTTCAGTACTACGGTACTGAGTAACCCTTTAATACCACACTTAAAGGCAGGCCCGCATACGGCACACAATGCAAGCTACACACATAAATAATGAGAGGTGCACACATAACAATAACATGCATAATAATTCATAAATCACGATCGATACTTTGGGCCTTTAGCCATGTCCATCATCATTCAGTCAATATCATATTTTATATCCATGTGAGTGCGAGAACCCCACTATTATAGCCGGTGGACCAGAAGTCAACACATAGGGCAGAACGCCTCTGACCACTATTATTGCTGGTGGACCGGAACGTAAACACACAGGGCAGAACACACCTGACCACTATTATTTGCCAGTGGACCGGTCTGGCTACGAGTCACATGGTGTTCCACTATAAGTGATTAGTATTTTTCCATAACCTTATTCACATACATAACTGATTTTATTGAGCTCGGAACCCCCACTATTTTAGCCGGTGGACCGGAATATATATAAAATCATCATCCAGGGCACAACGCCCCTGGCCACTATTATAACCAGTGGACCGGTACTCATAATCACATACTAAGGCAACACGCTCCTGGACCACTATTATATCCGGTGGACCGGTACTCAATATCTCATACTAGGGCAACACACTCCTGGACCACTATTATAACCGGTGGACCGGTACTCAATATTTCATACCAGGGCAACACGCTCCTGGACCACTATTATAACCGGTGGACCGGTACTCAATATCATAATCATCTGGGCCCGTCTCATTAATATTCCACTTTCAATAATAGTATCTTTCCTTTTCTTTAATCAGCACATCAATCATATTCATTTGCCTCGAATGGGAGATCGATAACCCGGGACACAAAGGTACACCGGTCGTACCGGTGCATACCAGCTACTCAGTACCCTTCAACCATGAACCCAAGGATGCAAAGGTACCCTGGTCGTACTGGTGCATAAAGCTAACTCAATACCCTACCGACAAGGACACCTAATCCATAAGTATGCATACCCCCTAACTAGGTCTGTAGAGCTAGAAAGAGTAAGATATAGGGCCTGGCTGGGGTACAAAGGCACACCAGCAAATACCAGAATAATCGTAGACTAAACCACATCCTTAGGGTAGCGACCCCTAAGGAGTCACCATTCCCGATCTCGAGGTCTTTCACTTTAAGTAATAGTGTCTTAATCAAGGTGATCACAAAAAGCACGATAACCCGATACTTATTCACTTTTAATCGTTATGATATCATTAATCGTTTCTTATTCAGATGATTGTCCAGGATATCACAGAGAAACCATTAAGGCCATACTAATTATCAAATACTCTTACTTGGCTAATCAACATTATTTAATCATATTAATGTTCCACAATCTCAAAGACGTGTTAGGTACAAACTACTCATTTTCCCTTTACTTATATAATTGTTAAGTATCCATTCCTTACTTGATAAATTACCACATTACCCTTAAGGTTGCATAATTACCAAATTACCCCTTGTCCACTTTAGATTACCAAATTGTCTCCTACATTTTTTAGATCACCATTCACCCCTCATAATTACTACACTTATCATATTTCCCTTTTGGTTGGTTATATTACCAAATCACCCTTCTCCTTTGTTATAATTACTAAATTGCCCTTGAGTTGGATAAATTACCAAATTGCCCTTCTCCTTATCATAATTACCATTTTACCTCTCTCAATTATTTTAGTTGCCATTTACCCTCTTCAATTATCATAAATTCCAAATTAACCTTCCTCATAATTAATTTACCCCTCTTCATAATTACAATTACCAATTTTACCCTTGTCCATATTTAAAATTACCATAATGCCCTTTAATTGGTTAATTTACCAAATTACCCTTCTATAGTATCATACTTATCCAATTGCCCTTCTACAATCATAATTTAATTGCTAAATTATCTTTTGACGTTATCATAATTACCACGTTACCCCTTACTCCCAAGTTTACCATAATATCCTTTTATTTATGAAAAATACCACCATATATCTTTTACTTTACAAATTACTATTTTACCCTTTCACATTCAAGATTACCATCTTTATCTTTCCATACATAATTACCATTTTGCCCTTCTTTCCCAAATTACCATATTACCCCTTTACTTATAAATTACCACTTCACCATTCACTTATAAAATTTACCATATTACCCTTTACTTATGAAATTACGATTTTGCCCCTCTACCTCCAAAATTACCATAATGCCCTCCTTCATCCAAAATTACTATTTTACCCCTACTTCCAAAATTACCATTTTACCCTTCTTTCTCACAACCTACATTTTTATCCTCTACTTATAAATTATCATTTAACCCCTTTATTTTTAAATTACCAAAATACCCTTTTACTTATAAAATTACCGAAATACCCTTTTCACTTATAAAATTTCCATTCAACCCCTTTATTCACCATTTTTATGAATTTACTAACACTACATAAAATAATGATATTAATACTTCATTTTTATCATCTAAGTCCACCAACTTGTCATTTTTCAACATAATACTCATTAGCAACTACACACATTGATTTATATACCTCGTAAGCATAATTACTAAAATACCCTTAAACAACAACATCATTCATGCATTAACAACATGGTACATCATAAACAAGTATTTAACATTTCTATCCATATTCAAACTCCTTCTTTATTTAACATACCTACATATGGCACAAAACTTATCATGCTTTTTCTTTTTATCAAACAATATAAGAACCATATACATATCATGCTAAGCATACAAAACATGCATAAAATCATACTAAACCCTAAATGTCCTAGCATGCGTTTTTCCATATATTTAAGGAAGGATTAACGGTTACCTTAATCCCACAAAATATCAAATCTTACCAAGCATAATTAGCAACTCAACACCTAAAAATAATATCCATCATATTTGTTAGAAATAAGAAGTTAAAAGGATAAAACTTTATAAAACAAATTTATTTAATAATAATACACTTTAATTAAATATGGATATACCTCAAAACTTAACCAAACAAATTCCAAAATAAGGGGGAGCTCACGCTGCATGGGCAGCGTGAGTTTCATGCAAAAACCATGGGGGGAAAAGGCTCAAAGAGGGTGAAGGGAGCAAAATACATTATTTTCGGTTTAGGGTATTTAGGCTAGAAAAGAAGGTGGTTGGGGGAGGTTCTAAGGCAAGTGAATGGTGCAGAAGTGAAGTGGGGGTGTAGGTGGAGGCTAAGGGTGGTTTCACGGTGGCATAGGGCGGCGGAGACAACGACGGCAAGGCAGCGAAGGTGGCTGCCGAAGTGGGTCGAGGTGGAAGGGTTGAGAAGGAAGGAAAAGTGGAGGGAAAAATGGAGGGGTGCAAGGGTTGGTTTCGGCCAACTAAGACATGGTAGTTGTAGAGGGGGTTGCAGGGTGTCAAATGGTGGGTTGGGTGGCGATAGAGGTGGCCGGACGGGGCGGAAGCAGCGGTTGCAAGTGGCTCGGCGGTAAGGGGAAAAGCCGGGAAGAAAAAGGAAGAGGAGGAGAAGGGAGGAAGTGTAGGGCTCGAGGGGCGGCATGGTGGTGCAAGGTGGTAGTAGACGGTGGCAGGAGGTGGCGTAGGGGTTGGGCTTGGTGGTTCAAGCGGCGGCGAGCGGCGGTGAGAAGAAAAATGGGAAAAAAATGGAGGGAGGAGGAAGGAGAGAGGAGGGAGCTCGGGATGGGGATGATGGTTCGAAAACGAGGGGAATGAAAGGCTGGGGAGATGGAGAAAAAGAAGAGGGAGAAGAGAGGGGCAGGGGCTGGCCGGCGAGAGGACAAGGGTGGCAGGTGGTGGTCGGTTGGCAGGGAAAGAGAAGGGGAGAAGAGGGAAAGGAAGAGGGGTACGCGGGCTATGGTACAGGGGCGGTTTGGTTCGAATTGGGAAAGAAAATGATGGGGGAGAGAGGAGGAGAGAGAGGGCAGGGAGGTAGGTGGTGGCCGGTGGCAGTTGCAGGCGGCGGCGTGCTCGACCATTACAGAAATGGTGGTCAGGCGTGGTAGAAGAGAGAAAGGGAAAGGAGCAGGCTACGGGCGGTCTGACCGGCCGGTCAGGAAAAAAGAAAAGGAGGTGGCTGGCTGCTGGGCGGGCGCGAGAAGGAGAAGGGGCTAGGGGACGGGCTTGGCCCAAACGTCCGGGGGGGAAGAGGGCTGGCCTGACGAGGCAGCCCGAGGAAAAAGGAAAAAAGAAAAAGAAAAGAAGAAAGAGGAAAAAGGGAAAAAGGGCAAAAAGGGAATGGAAAAATAGGAAAAATGATTTAATTTAATTTATAAAATCGTAAAATATAATATTCTTGGTAAATTATTTAATTCAATAATTTAATTTATTATAATCTAATATTTTAGTTTAAAAAGAATAAAGTTGGTAAAATATTAGTTTTGGAAAATTATTTAAATAAAATAATATGATAAATAGCAAAATATTTATTTTTAATTTATTAAATACTTTTATCCAAATTTACATACTCTAAAATCTATAAAATAATTAAAATAACTAATTTTACAGGCTAATTTTATTTCTAATAAAGTTATTTATTAAAATATAGATTTTCAAAATTTTTGGGGGATTACAGCTTCCCTCATTCTATCTTGAATCAATCAGACCTATTGAGACATGTCCTCAATCATCTCTGGTCCTAGAACCACGGTCTCACTGATGTCACTCCAACATAAAGTTGTCTGGCACTTGCATCCATACAATGCCTCAAATGATGCCATCCCAATCTAGCGTGATAACTATTGTTGTATGAGAACTCAACCAATTGTAGAAGATCTTTCCAACTCCCTCAAAAGTCCAAAACATAAGGTCTTAGCATATCCTCTAGAGTCTAAATCGTCTTCTCAGTCTGCTTGTAGTTAGATGGAAGGTCATCCTCAATCTCGTGCCCATAGCCTCTTGTATTTTCCTTCAAAAGTATGAAATCAATCTCAAATCCTAATCAGAGACCATGTTAATGGGTGTACCGTGCCTACTCACCATGAACATCACATATGCATCAGTCAGTTGATCCATACTCTAAGTCAATTTCATCAGTACAAATACTATTGATTTTGTCAACCTCTCAACGACGAGCCAGATCATATTGCACTCACTACGAGTCCTCAATATTCCACTCATAAAATCCATTGAGATGGAATCCTGCTTCCACCCCAAAACATATAAAAGATGAACTAACCCTATAGGTCTCCGATGCTCGATTTCAACCTTCTGACATGTCAAACATCTCAACACAAACTCAGCTACTTCTCGCTTCTTGTGAGGCCACCAGTCGATCATCTTAAGTTCTTTATATAATTTATCCCTTCCTAGATGGATAGAATATGGAGTATAGTGACCTTCCTCTAAAATTCATTGCTTTAGATTATCACAACTCTAAGGTGCACATTAACAACCTCAATAGCGAATGCTACCATCCTCGTGAATCTAAAAACCATCTACTTGAGCATTCTAAATCTTTTTCCAAATCCTCTCAAGCTTATAATCCTCGGGCTGCCCCACTCAAATGTCATCAAAAATCGTTGGCATGCTCATCACTGCACTCATCTAAACCTCTAGGTCACCATGTTGGTTCATTTCTACTATCATCTCTCCAAGCTCCTCTAGCAACTAACTAGTAACCACAACAGAACTCAAGGAATGCAACATCTTCCTACTCAAGGAATCTGCAATGACATTGGCCTTACCCTCATGGTAGGTCAACTTGATATCATAGTCCTTCACCAACTCTATCCATCTTCTCTCCCTTATATTCAACTTCTTCTGAGTGAATATATACTTGAGGCTCTTATAGTCGGTGTAGAATTTGCACTTAGTCCCATATAGATAATGCCTTCAAATATTCAATGCGAACACAAATATAGTGAACTCCAAATCACGTGTCAGGTAATTCTTCTCACGCTGATTCAACTGATAAGAAGTGTAAGCCACTACCTTAACATGCTGCATTAATATGCAACCTAGTCCATCCTTCGACACGTCGCTATAGACCTCAAAACCGATGTTGTAATCAACCACTGCTTTAACTCCTAAAATAAACCTCATAAGCCTTATCCCACTAATACTTAGTCATCTTCTTCAAAAGGATCATCAAAGGACGAGTAGTCTTAGATAAATTCTAAACAAAACATTTGTAGTACCAGTCTAAACCTAGGAAACTATGTACCTCGGGGATGCTAGTGGGCGCCTTCCACTCAGTCACTGCTAGAGTCTTTGCTAGGTCCTTAGCGACTCCTCCTATTGACACCATATAACCTAAGAATCCAAACTCTGAAATCCAAAACTCATACTTGGAAAGTTATGATATAGCTTGTGCTCTTGAAGAAGTGATAAAATCGTCCGTAGATGCTGCTCATGCTCCTCCCTACTTTGAGAGTAAATCAAAATATCATCAATGAAGACCACAACAAACTGATCTAGGAATGGTTGAAAGACCCTCATCATCAAATCCATAAAAATGGTAGGCACATTAGTCAGCCCAAAAGGCATCATTATAAATACACAGTGCCTGTACAGTGTCCCAAAGACCATCTTCATGATGTTTAACTTAGCGATGTGTAGCTAATGATAACCCGACCTCAAGACAATCTTTGAGAAAATTGAAGCACCCCAAAGCTGATAAAAAAAGTCATCGATCCTTGGAAGCAGATATCGGTTCTTCACTGACAACTAGTTAAGACTAATAATCTATACATAGACAAAGACTCCCATCCTTCTTCTTTACAATTAAGACCGGTGCTCCCTATGGAGACATACCTGGGTGAATGTACCCATGAGCCACTATATGCTCTAGTTGAGTCTTCAACTCCCACAACTCTATCGGTGCCATCCAATAAGGTCCCTTTGAAATTAGCTTTGCCCTTAGCACAAACTCTGATGCAAGAGCATCTAATGAACCTAATGATTGTCATGTTCATATTAATTCTCAAGGTAAAGAAGATTTATCTTTCTTAATGTTGGATCCTATCATGTTAAATATTCTTGATAATTCTTATATGCTTGATATTGAGAAACATTCAAGTTGTTATTATACATATGTTACATATTTGCAAGAAGAAGATGTTAATACACTTTAATGTGTACAAGTATTCAAAGCATGAAAGGCTATGGAATACATGGGATGATACTTTATATCAAGAAGATATAGTGATGATATTCATTAGTTGTATTAACTTGTCGAAAACCCTAACCCTAAGTGTATTTTATGTAAGTTAGGGGTTTGATATATTTTCATGTATGTATCTTAGTGAATTGTATAGCTTTGTAATATTCATCCTTAGTATCATTTAACCAATGATATTATGCTTTGGATTAAATTTTATATGGGCTTAATTCAACCATTATAAGTGGGATTGGATTAAGGGATTGAATCGGCTGGTTTTAGCATGATACCGTGACTACTTCCTCTCCTATATATATACTTGTATGCATGAATTGTAAGGAAGATTTGAATGAAGAATGAATAAGAATTTTAAACAAAATTTGAGCATAGCTAGCTGAAGTCTATCTCTCTCATTTAATTTGACATTGAACAAGGAATGTCTAGGACATTGCCTTCCTCCATCAACACTCAAATGCATCACATTTGAAGACCAATTCAAATCTATCAATAACCATTATCTTTGTCACTTGATTTCTTCACCTATAATCCTTTTTAATCCTTCATTATTTTTTGCATCATTTTGTGAGTGACATCTTCTACCATCAATCTTCGATTCAACCTTCTAGCCACTTTGATAAAACACATCAAACTCAATGGTGAAGTCTATCTCTCGAACTAGTGGTATACCTGGTATCTCTTCTAGCAAAGAGTTTTGAGAATATTGAGTAATTGAGATGTCCTCTAATTGTAATACATCCTTGTTCAGCTCATGAACTTTGGAAAAATACATAGGGAAACCTATATGAACTAAAGAATACAACATGTGGGTAGATACGACCTTTAGTATATGTCTAGGATTGCATCTTTGATAAGAGACCCTAGCACCCTGAGGTCCCCTCAACACAGCGTGCTCCTACGCTCAACATATTACGGCTCTATATTTCCCCAACATATCTATCGTATGGATAGCATCAAAATCCTATAATTCTAACTCAACCAAGTCGAGTAGAAATTCTATCCCGCCTACATCTAAGGCCACATAAGAGTAGAGCCTAGTATAATCCATTCTATCACCAGAAGGCAACATCACAGAAATAGACATACTAGTAGATGGAGATAGTGCAACTTTAGCAATGAAAGCAGAAAATACTAATGATAAGGATGCTTCCGAATTGAACAACACATATGCTGGTAATGAGTGTAGGGAAAAAATACCAGTGACTACATCCAGTTGTAGATCAGCCTTTGCTTGGCGGATGACATTTAGGCACTTGCCTTTCTGTCCTCCATGATACCCTCTAGAACCCTGAGTCTGTCCTCCTCCTCTCTCAGGGAAAGAGAGAGGCCTTTGTAGTCTCTCCTTAGTTTCCTTAGGTTGTATTCTTGCAGAGGATAGTGCCCTCTACTGAAAATGCTACTGTGATGACTGGTTTGTCCGCTGCTGATATGCCTCTTATTAAGGTACAAACAGTGCCTCACTACTATGAAAACGGGAAATAATAACGGGACATTAATAATGGTAGTTCAAAAACCGTTGTCAAATGCGTGAAAATTAATGGGCAGAAAGTTTTGATAACGGTTCTAGTTAAAAACCGTTATTAAAAGGTCAACGTTAAAATTTGGACGGATGTTTTAATAACAGTTTTATGTAAACCGTTATTAAAATAGAATTTAATAATGGTTCATATTAGAACCGTTGTCAAAAGTCAGAAGCTTTTAATGACGGTTCCTGGAAGAACCGTTATTAAAAGATGTTTTAATAACGATTCTCTTAGGAACCGTTATTAAAACCCCAAAATCAAACTTTTATTTTGCTCGGTTATGTTTCGTGCCAAATTTTTCAGACTCTATGCACTTTCTTTGTCTTTCTCTCCTTCTCCTTGCAATTCCTCGCACCACCACACCATGCATCACCAACTCGCACCACCACACCGGCTCCTCTCAAGTAAAGGAAACCCTCGCCTTCATGTGTGTGTTGTCATTGTTCCGAAGCTAGCTAGCACTTGCACCTTCATCCTCCGTCGTGTTTGAAGCCCTTGCCTCTCTCAACATTCTCAGCGTCATGTTGCTACAGGTTTCGTTTGTTTGTTATTGAAAGATTGTGGTTTGTCGTTCGAAAATGTGTTGTTGAATATGTTAGCTGAAAATTTTGATGTTTGTTGTTGATTTTGTTGTGTTATTGTTATATATTAACAAATTCATGTGTTGGCCAAGACCTTTACATATTAACAAATGGAGAATATAGATTCAACATTATTGTTGAATAATGGATCTTGGGATCAGAAATACAATATATTTATAGCAATAAAATCACTAACATTAACACCATTCAACATATTAGTAAGTACTAAACAAAAGAGAAGACATTATGGGACCTCGGATTTAGGTGATCTAGGAGGCTATTTTGGGTATTTTTTCAAGATCTACAACGTGGCAAAGCGGCGAAGCCAGTTTTGGCAATCTCAGATCCAAAAAAAAGGCCATTTTGGCCTCTAAATTGAGGTTTTTTTTTGTTATTTTTCATATTTTGTTACATAGCTAACATTCCTAACTAACATACAAGTGATACAACCTTGAGGGTATATTTTTAGGGTCTTTTTTACAAATTGAACCTTTAATTTAGACTATCTTGAAAACCTTTTTCACATTCTAGGGTATGAGGGTGTTATATAACCTCTTGATTAAAGTGGTATTACATGTTGCATACCTTTGTATTTTTTATATAGAACTTATTCTACAAACAACCATTATATATCTACCCCCTTGTATTATTTTGTATGTAGGGTAATACATGTTTTTAGTTATTTTAGTTTTTACTTTTATCAGAATTGTTTTTCCTCTATTGTTTATCTCTTTATCCAGCCATCCATCTATTTAGCCTTATTGGGTATCTTACCATGTCTTAGCTGGTGAGGGTTGTAATAGTATTTCTAATGGGGCTATTACTTTCTTTTGTTTTCATGGTTACTAAGATATTGAGGTAGGATAGTGTAATTATGCCAATTCTGTGTAATTATGGATGAGATAAGAGCTTTAGGTACCTCCAAAGAGCTGCTAGAACTTAGATGATGATGATGAAATTGAATTTTTTAAGGGTTCAAGTGAAGAAGACGAGCAATGGATCTTATAGTCCATGTATGTTTGCTTTTCCATATTTTTCTATTAATGAATCATGACATATATATTTTTTACCTAATAGCTAACTGTATATTCATTGAAACATGAGTGTTGTAGTTTTTCACCGATAACTATGCACGTGCACTCATTCATTCGATATTAGGTAGCAATCTATATATTCTACATGCATTTTTCAGGTTTTTATTTCGTCTACATCTTTCGGTCTTCCAGCCTAGATCTGTGAACTCTTTACTTTGGGGTGTAGAGCTACCAAGTTGTGGTATGTCCACTAACTTTTATTCCTAAGTATAGGTGGTGTATTGAGACATGCATAGCAATTATAGATTGATTGAAATTATGGTGTGATTGCAGATTTTGTATGAATTGAGGTTGTTTTACATTACAGATTTGGTAATTGTTTGAACATACAATTGTGTATGTGGGCAGGAACAAAACTGCAAAAACTATAAAAAAAAACTGGAGTTTTAATAATGGTTCTTATAAAAACCGTTATTAAAACCTTGTTTTAATAACGATTTCAGAAGAACCGTTATTAAATATGAAGTTTACGCACATATTTGCGGGTTTTTGTGTATTTTTCATGACAGTTATGAACCGTTATTAAAGATTTAATAACGGGCGATTCAATAACGGTTGAAAACCGTTATTAAAACTATAAAATAACCTTTATTAAAACCCCTTTCCGTGGTAGTGCCTGTTGACGTTGATACTCAAAAGATCGGTGGCCCACCTAACCACATGTCCTACAATGAATATGAGTACCTTGACAATTTTGCCTTGGATGATCCCAACCATAGAAATGACACATGAAGCACCTCACTAGTCTAAAAGGTATGCTCTATCCATGTATCTAACCCCTAGGTTGATAACTTGAAGGTCCACTCCCTTGAAACTTATTCCTGCATCCAGAACCCTATGTCTTTGGCTTCTACTTACATAGAATAAATGTTTGCTCCTTTACCATATTAGTGGCAACACAAGCTCACTCGTACAAGGTGGCTAAGTTGTAAAAATCCACTGCACCCATCATCCTCTGGATGTTGAAGTGAAGCCTTTGGTCAAATTGATACACAATCATAGTCTCGCGAGCTACTATCCCTAGTGCAAACATCAATAGTTTTGAGAATCAAACTTGGTACTACCTCATAGGCATGCCTCCCCAAGTCAACCGTATGAACTCCTTTATCCTTCTTGAGACTCTTAAGATAAAACTTGTTGCGGATTGCTATCTTAAAGTCATCCCAATACATCAGCGGTCCTCCCTGCACACAACAACTTGCCCACCAAGTGTTGCCTACACCTCGCAAAAAGAAGGATGCAATGCTCGCCTTTTGAACATGAGACCAATCAACTACCTCGTATGTCCTGTCCATATCTTGGATCCATCCCTCTAAGATAACTAGGTCATCGTCACCGACGTAGAGTAGTAGGTGATGTCCTGTAACCCTCTAAATATATTCATCCCTGATACCTATGGGTAATGTGGAGATGGAGGTGGCAGCTAAGGTTGAGGCGATGAACACCTGACAACCTCAATGAACGCCTCAAAAGTTTCCTCAAGAAAACCGACACAACCATTAAGTGCCATGGATGGCTAACTACAAGAGAGAAATTATGTTACGGCTTAAGCCTTCCTAGCTAACAAATGCACAATTGCACATAATTCACATTTTTAAGGCTACCTAGGCTGCCCGTACCTGGTTCTTCACAAGTTAATTCGGGTTTTTCAAAATAAAATAAGGTTTTTTTAAATGTAAAATAAACTGTAGAAATCATATGAGGGATCATTGAAAACCCTTTTTTTTAAATCAAAACATGGTAATCAAAACCTAAATCTTTGATACCAACATGTAGCACTCCCAAATTTACTATTGATTTTTTTTTTGTATAAGCAGAAGTGTATAATCAAATATTTGGGTGTGACCGCCGTAATTGACATAAGTTAGGCTTATCCCACCATCTTTATGTCTATCATAAGATAAAATGATTAGAAAGAGACAATATAAATTTTTATAACATCAAATAAGTTTTTAGAGATTAAATTCAATTATAATATAAAAATATAACAAAAAAGGGATCTCATGGGACTAAGAGTCCAAAAAGGTATCCAAGTAAAACTATCATGAGGATAAGATAACTTTACGCCCAAATCCTAATATGAAAGAATTACTCCTCCACATATATAGCATAAAAAGCTGCAAAATCATTGACCCTGTCCTCATCAACCTACATATAAACATTTGGGTCGTCTACTCATTGGATTGAGTAGCACCCATAAAACAGATGATCAGTACGCTACATACTAAGCAGGATAATGGTATAGTCATGTAGGGTTACGCATATTACAAGAATTTCCATAAGCAATTCATATATGCGCAAATAGAAGAAAGCCATATTACTACTAATTCAAAGTCATTCATTAAATATACCATATTCTAGTCTTTTATTTACATTGAGTTCAGGGACCCCACTATTCCTATACTAATAAAACAGTATGAAACACTTATCGGAGACAAGACACCTAAGCTACTATTATTATCCGATAGAATAGATCCAACACCTCTGAGAGTAAAATACACCTGAGCCACTTTTTTTTAACCGATAGAACAATCTGAAGCACCTCATAGGGACAACACACCGAAGCCACTATTATTATCCGGTAGAACAAACTCAACACCTCAGTCCTAACTCATGTAGTCTTCCACTTTAAATGATTAGTATATTTCCATTTATACTTTAACTCTTAATTATATTTTTACTCACATTGATTATGGGGTCCTACTATTCTTAATCCGATGGAACAGACTAAAGCACCTCTCGAGCACAACATACTGGAACCACTATTATTATTTGGTAGAACAGAGCCATTTAAATACCTCAGCCTGATTCAAGTGATCTTTCACTTTACATAATTAATATCTTATTCAGAGTTGATTGTATATTATCATACCAAACTCTAGACATACAATTGAACATGTAAGTATAACCACATAATTATCCTCAAAATGACCATAATACCCTCAAGGAAATCAAGACAATTATATTCTCCCAAAGCCTTTATAAAACCCAAACATATACATTTCCAATCATTATCCGAAGTGCATATCCTTAGTTTCCCATCAGTATCTCATATCCCATATTATCCCCAAACATGTACATATATAATTACATTATTCTCAATATTATCATTTCATAACATTTCAACAATTAAATTATTCAATATAACATACTTAACACAAAATCATAAACAAAGATTAAAGTATCACATAAATTCCTATCTACGACATATATCCTTAAAGATAAGGACACCAAGCTCTATACATGTCAACCCTATACCTCCTCCGAGATCACCTAAAAATCACCTACGAAAAGAAGATAGAATATGATTAGGATAGGAGGTTAAAAATTAAGTGGGAGATTGTGGTAGAGAGGGTAAAAATGGAATTTACTGAATTCAAATAGAAACTTTAATTGTATGAGAGTGTAGAAGTGTGTGTGGTGGAGTTGTGGTTAAATTTTGGTGGTTTTTGGACAAAATTTGTGGTGAAAATAGGATTACACTAATAAAATAGGAAATTATATGGCCAAGTGGTGCAAGAGTTTCATGGCCTTACAGTAACAGTGCACAATAGGTTGAAGGAAGAAATTATACACGACCACGCAGTGCAAGAGTTGCACGGTTATATAGTTTGCTGTCGTGAGAAAAAAAGATGTACAACCAAATGGTGCAAGCATTGAATGTTATGTTGTAGGGTAACTGAGAGTTTGCATAGCCATGCACAAGTCGTGCACTCTACAAATCTACAATAAATGAAGGGAAGGAGAAAGAAAAAGAGGAAGGGGTTAGCGGCGATGGTCGGTGACGGGAAAGGGGAAGGTTAGGGCATCCTTGGTGGTCATCTTACTAGCTAATGGGCGGCTAGTAGTGGCTTAGGTGGTGCTCGATGGTGGTTTGGGTGGTGTGGATGCTGAAAACAGTGAAGAAGGAGGAAGAAGAAAGGGAAAGAAGAAGGGAGAAGAGAAGAAGGTTGGGGAGTTAATGGATGATAATAGAATGGAGGGTTAGAGGGGTGTTTATACTAGTAAGGTGGCATGCTTTAGTGGAGAAAAGTTCAGGGGTGATGACGACAACTATGATTCTGCTGAGAGGAAGAATAAAGAAGAAAGAAGAAAGAAAGGGATAGGTGGTGGTGATGGTTGTGAAATACCCTAAAAACCCTAATTTAGAAAATCATGGCCAAATAAGAAATTATAAGAAAAAATCAATTAAATAAACTATTTTTATTAAAATACGAGGGGATTAATCAAGGTAAATTTAGGAGAAATTAATAAATGATTTAAATAGGGAAATTTGAGTATTTTGCTAAATAAAATGGAATTTAAGAAAAATCTTTCAAAATCCATAAATTAACCTAAAAAGAGGATTTAATTATTATTTTAATATTGATATTTTATTAAGTATCCCAAAATACCCAAAATATATAAATTAAGTCAACCCATCTGTTTCCTTTCTTTTTTCTTTTTCTTTTTTATCTTTTCCCCCTCTTTCCCTTTTCTTTCCTTTCCTTCTCTTCCTTTTTTCTCCTTTCCCCCTAACCTGGGTCGGCCCTCTAGCCTAACTCCTCCCCTCCCCCTGTGCGGCCTAGGTCCCGATGTCATTTTTCTCCCTCTCTTGCCCAGTTCGGCCTCCTCTTTTTCTTTCTTTCTTCTTTTCCCTTGGACCGCTCGTCCAGCCCTCTCCCACCTACGTCGTCATCAACCTCCCTCACCTTGCAACTCCCATAATCGGCTCCGGAAATCCCGCCGCCAACCACGCCACTCACTCCGGCCATTCCTCCCCTCTCTTCCCCGTTGACGTATCCCCCATTTCGACCGGGCCATTCCTCCCCTCTCCTGCGTGTCATTGCTCCTACCTCGACAAAACATGGCCTACGAAGGTAAACCTACTCCAGCCTACCCTCTCCCACCGGAGCCCATTACCCTTTTCCCCCTACTCTCCCACTCCCCTTTGTCGTTTTCCCCTTCCGATCGAACTATAAATATCCCCAAAGGTTGCCATAAATGGGTTTTGATTTTGGCAGCCCAGAAAATCAACCCGTGCGTCGCCGCCCATTCAGCCCCTCCTTTCTCCGCTGTCGGCCGTCATCACCGCCCCCTCCGGCCACCAAAACTTTACCTGCACCACCCTCTACACAACTAAGCCACCCTCCTTCCCTACCTTGCCTACACGAGCCACCCGGCCGTGCAAATTCACCCTCCCAAACAACCCCTCTCGACCCTGCACTACTCCTTGTGTCGTTGTTTATCGCTGGTTCGGTCATTTGTAGCGCCCCCTTTACCCCCCAAAACAACCAGGGAACCTTGCCCTACCTCCCCAAACCTCCATTGTCCCCTACTTCCCTCTTCCCTAGCCTCCACATCCATCTCTCCACCACCCTTCTTCCTCCACCGCCATCTACTCCGTCGCCGACATGTCATCGGCTCCACCACCCAGCCTAGGTGGTCTCCCAACTCCTTAACCCTTAAACTCTTTATATAAAAGTTTTAATGACTTTAATATTAATATTAATATTATTAACTATTATTATTAGTGTTATGATGATGATTATTATTATTACAACTACTACTACTACTACTACTATGTCCTAACTTTTATTTTGGAGAATTTATAATTAATGGTATTGATTAAGAATACAACCTTGTTGTTGTTGTCGTCGTTGTTGTTATCCTTATTATTATTATTACATTATTATTATTACCGCTATTATCATCATCATCATCATCATCATCATCATCATCATCATCATCATCATTATCATTATTATTATTATTATTATTATTATCAGTATTATTATTGTTATTATCATTATTATTATTATCAGTATTATTATTGTTATTATCATTATTATTATCATTATTATTGTTGTTGTTATTATTATTATTATTATTATTATTAGTATATTTATTACTCTAACTATTATTATCATCATTATTATCTTTATTATTATTTTTTAATTACTATTATTATTTTCATTATTCTTATTATTATTAGTATTATTATTACTATTATTATTATTATTATTATTATTATTATTATCATTATTATTGTTGTTGTTATTATTATTATCATTATTGTTGTTGTTGTTGTTGTTGTTATTATTATTATTATTATTTCTACTATGATTTCGATTATTATTATCATCATTATTATCATTATTACTATTATTAATATTAGTATTCTTATTATTAGTAGTATTATTAGTAATATTGAAACCCTTACTTTAATACTATGAATATTAATAAGACTTACTTTGGTTAGTAGTGGCACGATTAATTATTTTAAGAATAATAACCCTAGCTTTAATTATAAAACTACTATTATCATTATTACCCTTAGTAGTAGGCCATGATAGGAGTAAGATAGGAAATTATGGTAATTATGGTAGAGGGAGATTAACCCATAGTAATTTCCTCTTATAGGTGAATCGATTCAAAACCGCCAGGAGGTGTAGGAACATGCTCCAAGCCCAGCGACATATTAGGTAAGGGTGTAGCTAAGGCCGCTTGTGTGTTACGTGTCTTACTTGCCTTGGATGTCCTATATGATTATATGTTATGTTCTATATGCTATTATCTTACCTGTTTTATGTGTAGTGCGGCTTGGAACTGAGGTATGTCCATGTGATCTCTTCTGTTACGTATTAATATGGTTATGCTGCAAGTGATGATGTGATATGATGTGGCCCTTAGGACATGCATGCTAGAGTATTTGATGTAGTGTTGTGGGATGGAGGCGTGAAAGAGAAAAATGAAAAAGTAAGTTGGCTAATGTAGTTAAGGATGACCTAAGTAATATATGATCCATGAGTGGATGAGTGAAAGGGGAATCAAATATAATGAAAGAGTGGGAGAAACTAAGGTTTACATGGAAGGAACTAGGGTTTGCATGGAAATCTTAGTGTTTGGCATGGTAGAGAACGAAGGATTTGTATGGGGTGGTTAAGGTCCGTATGGGGGTAAACCTTACATATGGAGAGTTACTTTCGGATGTGGGGAAGGCAATGGAAGGTTTGTTTGGGTGACTGGAGGCTCGAGGTGAAAAATAGTATGTAGGATAATATAAGGGTACATAGGGACCGACTAGGATTTGGGAGGAAACCCTAATTTAAGAAGGTGGAAAAAGAAAGAGAAAATGATTAAATAATAAATGAGGGTAAGTGAGGTACGAGGGAAGAGTTAAATCTAAAGATCGTGACATGTAGGCTATTAAAATAATGTGGGTCGAGGGAGGCAGAGAAGGATGGGCCACATAGGCCCAAATTAGGGTTTCTGGAGGAAACTTTAGGGTAAAGAGGTGAGTGGACCTTGGGGTATAAGGTGGTGGGTCTTGACGCACACACTTAGGAGTTGGGCACTCGGTGTGAGAAAGTGAATTAAGGGAAGGATGTCAGGGCGAGTTAGGAGGCGCAGAAGTCTCAAAATATGGGACAGGCCCTCCTAAGAAGATAAGTGCGGATATAGTTAGCCATGCATGTCAAGGGTAAAATACTTTCAAATAAGACACGATAAGACATTAATCACTTAAAGAGGAAGATGTTGAGCCGGACCTAGACTGGTCCACAGACAAATAATAATGGCCAGGGCCAGGGTACCCTGCATGACTGGTCCACAGACGAATAATAGTGGCTAGGAGCATTTTGCCCTGCATGACCATTCCACCGGCTATAATAGTGGGGGTTTTCATGCTCAACAAACCAAGCCTAATAACAATAAGACATAGGAAAGATATGAGTAGTTACAGTGGAACACTATGAGAGTCAGGGCCAAACTGGTCCACTGGAGAATAATAATGGCTAGGGCATGTTGCCCTGCATGACCGATCCACTAGCAAATAATAGTGACCAGGAGCATTTTATCCTGTATGACCGTTCCACTAGCTATAATATTGGGGTTTCCGCACTCACATGGATTGATAAAGACTATGATGTGAATCTACTACATTTATGTGAGATCTAAAGAATAAGTTATCAGGCCCATAGCCGGTCTTTTTTATCTATGTTACCGCATGTTGTCTACATAATTATTCCATGTATGTTATGTTGTGTGATTTTGTGTATGCCAACCTTAGTGCATCTGTTACTTTACTCAGTATGTAGTGTACTGATCACACATTCCATGGGTGCTGCTCATTCCCAGGAGAAAAAGTCCCATCTGAGTTTGTGTAGGTAGGGATCGATGTTTTGATGCCTACGATGCTTATGAGGCATCGGGCGAGGCGGAGAGATGAGCTTGGACCTAGCTTGGAGGTTGAGAGTGATGTCGCCGGAGTCCATCATCTATTTTTTTTCCCTGTATTATTATATTTTTCTTTATCCTGCTATATGATGTTCTCTGTCATTTGGTACTTTAAAACTATACTTTTGGGATGTACCTTTTGATTTTTGCACTCTGGTTCTGTATGACTTGTGTTTTAATAATGACTTGTATTTGATGTTATTCTTTTTTAGCCTTAGCACTTAGAAGCAGGATGGTAGGAGTGAACTGATCTAGTATTAAGTATGGCGGTAATGCCCCCAAGTTAAAACCTTTTAATTAAACGAAATTTTTTAGTTGTAAATTTTGGGGTGTTACAGGTTGAGAGGGATAGGAGTCAGGTAATGGCATGAGAGAGATGATGATGGAGAAAAACATGCATAGGAGGAGAAGGCAGAGAGAAGAAGGAAGAAGGCAGTCGGCTTGCAGGGTTACAAAAAATAAGGTGGCAGTAGGGAGAGGAGGAGTAGGAGAAGGAGGAGGAGGAGAAGAAGAAGAAGAAGAATAAGCACGAGGGAGTGGTAGGGCTAGCTGGGATGGTGATGGTCCATGTGGGAGGCAAGTGCGTGATGGTGGTGTATTACAGTTTTTTGGGTATAATACGACATTAGATTAAACAAATTTTTTGGGTATTACAGTTTGTCTCAAAGTGATAGGGCTTGGAAGCCTTTTAGTCATATTGGTACATTATTTTTGACGAATCTAGGGAATAAGATTAGGAAAATTATTCCTACATACTATAAAATTGGGATCATGTTCCGAAGGAGGATAAAGATAATTGTCCCTAGATTGAGGTAATAGTGAATCAAAAGCATCTTTTAATTTATAATATTTTTGGTTTTTAGTTAACTAATTCTTTATTTTATTTTATTTGTACAAACATTTTGATATAGATGAATGGAAGGATACACCGTTCTCACTGGAGTATAGGAGGTGGTTTCAAGATTGCTTTATAACATCTATTGGAGCATAAAAAGTCGGCTAAAAAGCGTCTAAAAGAACCTTGGGAAGAAACTAAATAACTTGGATGATTAGAATTGGAACAAGCTTTAAGAGTTTTGGAATATTCCTAAACAAAAAGTATTTGTATAATATTATATATAGATAAAGTTAATACATATTAATATTAATTAAGTGCTAATACTTTTTTTTTATTTGCAGGCAAAGTAAAAAAGAAATGCAAAAAATAGAAGCAAGTAACAATATTTTAGCCTCTATTGCTTGTTATCAATTTATTAATTTCACTATAGTAAGATATTGTATACCTTCTTTATATTTAAATTCATTATTTATAATTTTATTTATAAAGTTATTTATTTATTTATTATTATAACTATAGGTTAACCCTAGCACAAAGAAAATTCTAGGTGAGGTTAAGACTTTTAGAGATATTCATTGCAATGAGGAAAAATGGGTGAGTGAGGACACTGAAAGGAAATATGTAAGTTTATAATTCTCTAAATGAATCAATTTAATTACATTTTATTTGTAAGTAATTTTATTCTCAATTTTTAATTTTATTATAACATAAAATGGTAGAGATACAACAAAGGATGATGGAGGAGGCTTAAGTCTAATGACTTGGGAATGAATGTGGGTATAACGAGCCAATAAAAATTAATGAGGCAACCTTTATATGTGAATTTCTTGGACAGTGTCATGGCCATCAAATATCTATTGGTATATTATTGAATGACTCTTCATTAGAACTGTCTACAGCTTCACCAACACTAGTACCACCACCTTTACTAGTGCCATCACCAGGGCTTGTGTACTTGGTAAAAGCTTGGAAAGCTAACTAAGGTTGTTCAAAAGCACACTAAATTGATAAGGTACCAAAAAGAAACTATGAATATGTAAGATATTATAATATAAGACCTTAGACACAGAATTATAGAGTTAAGGGAGGAGGTAGAGAAGGACGAAAAGGAGGATGAGGATGACGAGTATGATCTAGTTGTTTATGGTAGATAATAAAAATGTAATGAAAGTTTCAACTTATGAAAAATAGTTATATTTCAAATTATTTTTATTTAATATTATCAATTAGATACTAATATTAATATGAAAATAAAAGTATGCATTATAATGGTTTTAATTAATATTCAGTGATGATGGGATCGTTGTAGTGGACCCATTGGTTGTCATGGTAATAAATTAAGATTTTTTTAATTAAGCATTTAGTGATAAAGAGGTTGCTACACTAGACCCATTAATCACCATGGTAGGCTAATTATATATATTCCTACATCAACTTTTAGTAATAGCATGGTTGCTCCTGTAAACCAAAAATGTTATTGCAATAGATAATTTTATTTTTCTAAATTTTTTAATATTACTGTCATAGTAGTATGATAGTAACAATGGAGTCATTACAATAAGAGTAGTTTTCTATAACGACTTCCATGATTGAAATATTGGTTCTTTTTCTATGAAGAAATTACAATGATATTTTTGTGATAAACTTTGATCTCAATAAACTTCCAGTAACAATGATTTAGGCCTTCTTTGACAAAAAAAGTCATCGTAGAAAAGTGCATTTGCAGTATTGAACCCCCTTCCTTTTCCTATACCTGATGATACTCTAACATATTCACTACCTCATGATATTTCCATGCTTATTTTTTTCTTATGATTTCTTTCCATAATAACCAACACCTTATGCTCATTCCATATCTAATTGTAACTTGAATGAGGATCCTTCATCTCCATTGTCCTAAAAAATCTAGTTATCCTCACCTATATTAAGACATCCATATCATACTACCAAACTTCCACACACTTTAAGGATACATCTGTAATTGTGTATGTCAAAATCAACTTGATTCTCCTATTGAATGCTTACATACTCTAACTAATACCTACTCCATTTTTCCCACCATACATGTACCTATTTTTTCTACAATCCTCTTCCACAATTACTTACTATATTTAGGAACCACTCCCCTATGACGAGGCTATGTCTAATCTATATTAATTTGCCGCAGAGAATAAACTTAATACCTACTAAGTAAAGGAAAGAAATCAATAAATTATCAATTGGTTTACAAAATAAAATAGAAAGCTAAGGGACATTGAAAGATATAAAGAAAGGCTTGTTGTTCATGGTTTTACTCAAGAAGATAGGGTGGTTTTTAGGAGACATTCTCACCCATTTTTCATAGTACCAAAATTCACAACCTACTCATAACAGCTATCAAGAAATGTTGGCATATCTAATAGTTTGATGCCAACAACACTTTCTTGATGTTTCCCCTTTTCTAATATGTAAATTAAAAAAAAATCCCCAGGATCGAAGCAAGCTTCTAGAAAATTGTGTGAGAATCTCTCTACTGCTCTTCATTCTTAAGGATATGTGTAATTAAAATATGATTATTCTCTATTTAGTAAACAACATTATTATCAACTTACTGTCATTGTTGTTTACATTGATGACTTATTTGTGGTTGGAAATGACTTGAATGAGATCAAATCAATTAAGACCTTCCTTAATGAGCAGTTTCCCATCAAAGATCTAGGAGAGTTGCTTTACTTTTTGGGGATGGAGTTCATTTGATATAATAAAGTTGTGATTGTGAAACAACAAATATTTATTAAGGATTTAATTCTAGAATAGTCTATGTTATCTTTCTCTTATGTAGTGACCCTTTAGATGATAGGTAAAAACTCCTCCCTAACATTCATACTCCTCTTATAGATTCCACCAAATTTCTAAGCCTAGAGGCAGGTCATGAAATATCCCAAAATCTCAATTTAGAGAATTATGGAAAAATAAGGATTTATTGGAAAAATTAATTAAATATATTATTTTTATTAAAATAAGAGGTAGTAATTAAGGAAAAATCAAGAGGAAAATAATATATAATTTAATTAGAAAAATTAGGGTATTTTGCTAATTCAAATAGAATTAAGAAAAACCATTCAAAAATCCTAAATTAATCTAAAAAGGGAATTTAATTATTATTTTATGAAAATATTCCTATTTTAAATATCACAAGATACTAAAATATTCTAAATAACTTAACCCATCCATGTTTCCTTTTACTCTTTTTCATTTTTTTCCCTTCTCTTCTTTTGTTCTGTCCTTCCTCTCCTTTCTTCTTTTATTTTTCCCTTCCTTCCCTGATCTAGGCCAGCCCTCCCCTCATGGTCTAGACTCGTTCCTCCCTTACACGGCCCAAACCCGTCGCCCCTCTTCTTCTCCCTTACCAGCCACCTAGTCTAACCCCTCCTTTTCTTTCCTTCTTTTCCCTTGGACCGATTGGTTAGCCCCCTTCTTCTTCCTTTCTCCCCCAACCTTCCTTCTTCCCCCAACCCCTCAACTTCTCCCCTTTCCCGTGTAGGCACAAGGCGACTGTAATGTTGCACGCTGGCTTGCCACCTCACCTCTCTTCTTTATCAATCTCTCTCCCTTCTCCACAAAATCACACTGTCTTTCTCTCCTCACACATGTCTCTCTCTCCCTTACTTTCTCCTTCCCTAAGTTAGAAAACCTACAACTTTGCAGGCCTGCACTGGTCGTGCACTACCAATCAGTGACCTACCATGCATTCCATCGTCTTCCCTTCTTCCGTCTCTATCATTCCCCCCCTTAATGGTCTATAAATACCCTTCAACCACCCCCTCATACGACCTTTCTTTCTCTGTCCAAAAATTATCTCCCCTTGTGCGCCACCACTTGTTTAGTAGTCCAACTTATTGCCGCCACTCGAACCACCTCCCAAAATGCTCCCTACACCACCCCCACCAAACTACACCCCCTACCAACCTCAATTCTCCCTTTGCATGAGCTGCCTTGGTGGTGCAAAGTTGGTTACTCAACCAGCTTCATCTCACCCACCTCTGCTCTGAGCACCACCGTCTATTATCGTTCCCACGGCAACCACCATTCCCTTTACCCCCAAAACCACTAGAAAAACCTCCTCTATCTCCCCTTGCCTCCCTCTCCTTCTCCTTTCCTTCATCTCCACCACATCACCACCATTCCAGCCCTCTCAACCTAGGGTATCCTCCACCACCTCAATCCCCCTCTCATTCCCCCTCTCCTATCCTAAACAAACAATTTTCTAGCCCCTCTTCTCTCTCCACCGCCACCACGAGTGCTGCTTGGTCACCACCAATCCTAAGTGGTATCCCAACCCTTAAAACCCTATTTATGCTAATATTACCTCTTTCTTTGTATTAATGTCATTATTGTTGATTTTATTATTATTATTATTATTATTATTATTATTACTATTATTATTATTATGTTACCATTACTATTACTCTTATCATTATTATTAAATATAACTTTAGAATATTAATATTATTATTATTAAGGGGTCAAAACCTATTTTATTTATCATTATGATTATCATTAATATCAT
Organism: Tamarix chinensis; assembly: GCA_030549775.1. Lineage (NCBI taxonomy): Eukaryota > Viridiplantae > Streptophyta > Magnoliopsida > Caryophyllales > Tamaricaceae > Tamarix > Tamarix chinensis. The sequence goes on along the minus strand of CM060176.1, from coordinate 72,878,149 downwards.
CATCATCATCATTATTATAATGATTATTAATGCTAACTTTGGCATATTATTACTATTACTATTATTGTAAATATTTGAACTCTTATATTATCATTATTTCAATTATTATTATCATTAGTATTATCCTTAACAATATTATCATTTTTGTTGTTGTTGTTGTTGTTGTTGTTGTTGTTCTTATTATTATTATTATTACAATCACTATTATTAACCTTGACCTTATTATCACTAAGGTTGATATTATTATGATTCTTAGGACCCTTTCAACTATCACTACCATGGAAAGGGGTTTTAATAACGGTTATTTTATAGTTTTAATAACGGTTTTCAACCGTTATTGAATCGCCCGTTATTAAATCTTTAATAACGGTTCATAACCGTAATGAAAAATACACAAAAACCCGCGAATATGTGCGTAAACTTCATATTTAATAACGGTTTTTACTTAAAAACCGTTATTAAAACTCCAGTTTTTAATAATGGTTCTGATGAAAACCGTTATTAAAACGTAGGTTTTAATAACCGTTCTTATGAAAACCGTTATTAAAAACTGGATTTTTAATAACGGTTTTAGAAGAACCGTTATTAAAACCTACATTTTAATAACGGTTTTTATCAGAACTGTTATTAAAACTCCACTTTTTTTTTTGCAGTTTTGTTCCTGCCCACATACACAGTTACCAAATCTGTATGTTAAAACAATTACCAAATCTGCAATGTAAAACAACATCAATTCATACCAAATCTGCAATCACACCATAATTTCAATCAATCTATAATTGGTATGCATGTCTCAATACACCAACTATACTTGCAATAAAATTAGTGGGCATACCACAACTTGGTAGCTCTACACCCCAAAGTAAAGAGTTCACATATCTAGGCTGGTAGACAAAATACAAACCTAAAAATGCATGTAGAATATATAGATCGCTACCGAATGAATGAGTGCACGTGCTTGGCCTCTAACTTCATCAATTTGATCAACATTATATTGCTGGCCTCGTGCATAGTCATCGGTGAAAAACTACAACACCCATGTTTCAATTAATATACAGTTAGCCATTAGGTATGTCATGATTCATTAATAGAAAAATATGGAAAAGCAAATGTACATGGCTTGGATCTATGTTGACCAATCTATTCTAGACTATAAGATCCATTGCTTGTCTTCTTCACTTGAACCCTTAAAAACTTCAATTTCAACATCATCATCTAAGTTCCTTTGTCTCGAAAATCTTCAATTTTGGAGGTACCTGAAGCTCTTATCTCATCCATAATTACAATAAAGAGATAAACAATAGAGGAAAAACAATTCTGATAAAAGTAAAAACTAAAATAAATGAAAACATGTATTACCCTACATACAAAATAATACAAAGGTAGGCAACATATGTTACCACTATAATCAAGAGGTTATATAACACCATCATACCCTAAATTAAAGGTTCAATTTGTAAAAAAAGCCCTAAAAAGGTTGTATCACAAAAAAACCTAAATTTAGAGGCCAAAACGGCCTTTTTTGGGCTCCGATATTGGCCAAATCGGCTTTTCCGCTTTGCCACGTTGTAGATCTCGAAAAAATACCCAAAATAGCCTCCTAGATCACCTAAATCCGAGGTCGCATGAAAAAGTTATGACCCTCCAAAGTTTACAGTTGAATCTAGCTCTAAATAACCTCAATAATGTCTTGTCTTTTTTTTATTATGGTTGTAGCTCTAAATAATGTTGAATCTATATTCTCCATACAAACAAATACAACAATAATATGTAAAGCTCTCGGCCAACACATGCATTTGTTAATATATAACAATAACGCAACAAATTCAACAACAAACAGCAAAATTTTCAGCCAACACATTCAACAACACATTTTCGAACGAAACCCTGGCGACAGACATGCATTTATATAAGTAGATAAAAAGTTACGAGAGGAAGAACAAAAACATACATAAAGTGAGCTAGCTATAAACACGACGGTCAGAATGTTGAGAGAGGCAAGGGCTTCAAAAACAACGGAGGATGAAGGTGCAAGTGCCAGCTAGCTTCGGAACAATGGCAGAGGTGTGGCGGTGCGAGGGTTTCCTTTACTTGAGAGGAGCCTGGTGGTGCGAGTTGGCGGTGCGAGGGTTTGCAAGGAGAAGGAAGGAGAGCAAGAGAACGAAAGAGCAGAGAGTCTGAAAATTTTGGCACGAAACAGAACCGAGCGAGAAATAAAAGTTTGATTTTGGGGTTTTCATAACAGTTCCTGAGAGAACCGTTATTAAAACATCTTTTAATAACGGTTCCTGAGAGAACCGTTATTAAAACATCTTTTAATAACGGTTCCTGGAAGAACCGTCATTAAAAGCTTCTGACTTTTGACAACGGTTCTAATATGAACCGTTATTAAATCCTCTTTTAATAACGGTTTATATAAAACCGTTATTAAAACATCCGTCCAAATTTTAACGTTGCCCTTTTAATAACGGTTTTTAACTAGAACCGTTATCAAAACTTCCCGCCGATTAATTTTCACGCATTTGACAACGGTTTTCGAACTACCGTTATTAATTTCCCGTTATTATTTCCCGTATTTGTAGTAGTGTATTATTCTTAAGATTAGAACTATTATTATTATTATTATTATTATTATTATTATTATTGTTATAGCTATTATTATTACTATTATTGGTATTGTTAAAGCTATTATCTTTAACAATATAAATATGGCTATAAATACCTTAACATGAACCTATTTTGACTAGTAATAACATAGTTAGCTACCTTGAGAATAAAAAAATCTATTTTTATTTGTAAAGCTACTATTAATAATAGTAAGCATAATAATAGGTTAAGATAGGAAATAATAGTAATTTTGGTTGGAGAAAAGTTAACCCTTAGCTTTTTCCTCTTATAGGTGAACCTAGTCAAAGCCCTAAAGAGGCATAGGAGCATGCTCCAAGACCGATGTTGTATTAGGTAAGGATGTAGCTAAGGCCCTCTATGTGTGTGTTATGTGCCTTTTATGCCATATGCTATGTTATGTTATGTATCTTATAATTATTATAACTGTCTTATATGTAGCACATCTTGGAGTTGAGGTATCCTTATGTGATTTCCTTATGGAACGTGTATAATATATATTTATGTGTGTGTGTGTGTTGTGCTTATAATGTTGTATGATGTGACCCTGTAGGACATGCATGCTAGGATGTTTTATATATTGATATGGGCTGAAAGGATGAAAACGGAAAAAGGGGAAGCAAGTTGACCAAGGGTATATGGGATTGACCTAATTATCTCATTATCCATGAGGGGGCAAATAAAAATGGATTTTGAGAAAAATAAAAGGATGGGGTGAACTTTGAATAGGGATCTACAGGGTTTGCATTGGAATTCTAGAGTTTGCATGGGAGTTTTTAAGGTTTGCATAGAGTGGATGGAGTCTACATGGAGATGATCTTTACATGTGAAAATTTATCTTGGGGTGTAAGTAAGGTAAGGGAAGAGTTCTTGGGATGATTGAAGACCCTGGGTGAAAAATAGTATGCTAGTTGGTATAAAGGTGCATAGGGGACCTGGCTAGGGCTTGGGAGGAAAACCCTAATTTGAGGTGGTTATAAAAGTAAAAATAATTGAGGATGAGTGGATTATAGGATGAGAGTGGAAGAATATCATGTGTAGGGTAAGTATGGGTGTCATGGGAAAGCAAGGATGGCAGGTGAGACATAGAGGGGTAACATGTGGGAAAGAAGGTGCTAGGGTTTGGTGTAGCCAACTAGGGTTTCATGGTCACACGTATATTTGGGGGGTAAAGTGAAATGATAGGGGTTGAATCTAAGTGAGGTGATGTGTATGGTGGTAGAGTAGCCTTAGTTGCATGAGATAGAGAAGGATGGGCCACATAGGCCCAAATTAGGGTTTCAAGAGAAAACCCTAGGGGAAGATAGTGAGCGGACTTGGATGGCATGAGGTAGTGGGTCTTGACCCACACACTTAGGAGTTGGGCCTCTAGTATCAGTAAGTGGAAGAAAGAAAGGATGTTGGGGTGTTAAGAGATACAAAAGTCTTAAGATATGGGATGGGCCCTCTTGGGAGGATAAGAGTAGATGGTTTGTGAGATGGATGTCTAGGGTGAAAACTTGTTGAATAAGACATGATAAGACACTAATCGTTTATAGTGGAAGATTATTGAGTCAGGCCCAGAACGATACACTGGCATAATAGTGGCCAAGTTCCTGGTGCTTTGGAGACTGATCCACTATCATATAATAGTGGTCGGGTGCATTCTACCCTATGCGTTTCTGATCCACTAGCTATAATACTAGAGGATCCCGAGCTCAATAAACCAAACTCTCCATTATGATAAGACATATAAAAGATACTAATCCCGAGAGTCAAGGCAAACCGATCCACATGCATAATAGTGGCCAGGAGAGTCCTGCCCTAGAGACCAATCCATCGACATATAATAGTGGTCAGGTGCGTTCTACCCTATACGTTTCCGATCAACCAGCAATAGTAGTGGGGTTCTCGCACTCACATGGTTTTATAATAAGCATGGTATGAAATGAGTATTGATAAGAGATTAAAGAATATGCTTATCTAGACTATAGCTTGGCATTTATTTATCTACATTGGTTGTATGTTGTTTATATGATCATACTTGGGTTATACGCTTTTGTATGCTTTGCTTTAGATGTATGGTTACCTTGCTAAGTACATACCGTACTGACCACCTGTTTCATGGGTGTTGCTTATTTCTACTAGCAAAAGTCGCTTCTAAGCTTGTGCAAGTAGGTGATGATATTTTCGATGCCTTTGATGCTTGCGAGGCATCAAGTAGGGTTAAGAGTTGAGCTTGGACTTGGCCTAGGGACCGAGAGCAACGCGGATGGATTTCCCTTTTTATGTTCCTTTATCTTGTACAGGGAATTGTTTTATCATATTGTAACTTTTTTCCCCTTTGGGAAATTAATTTATACACTCTTGGGTTGCAACTCTTCTAAGCCTACTCTGATTTTCGTATTATGAACATTTCAGTGCTTTTATGAATTCTTGGTTTAAGTTTGAGTAATTGTGGTTGGTAATTTTTCTTTAGCCTTGGGGTGAGTATGAAACCAGCCGGGGGCCGGGCTTGTACTAATCACGGTGGTAATGTCCTCAAAATTCACAAGTTTATTTTACTTGCTTTTGTTGAATCTTTTAATAAAATGAAATTTTTTAGTAGTGAATTTTTGGGGTATTATAAGTCATTTATCTCACAGATACTATAGCCGATATTGCATTTGTAATATAGCATATTAGTTAGTTTAATAGTGACCCCCAGGATCCTCATTTTGATAAAGCTTTACACGTTCTACGCTAGTTAAAAGGGATTCCATACTAGGTATGTTGTTTAACAATTCTACCTCTCTTCATGCTTTTTGTTACTCGGACTAGGTTGAATGTCATTTTACTTGTCAACTGATTTGTGGCTACCTCATCACTCTTTGGGGATCTCCAATTTCATGGAATTCTAATAAACAAGCTACTATTTCCTTATCCTCAACCAAAGCAAAATATTAATTATTATAAAGATTTGCTTCTAAGCTTACATGGCTCACAAGGTTGCTGCTTGAAATTTCCCTCTCTAACTTCATTCCCGTTAATATTAAATGTGACAATCAAGCTCCCATTCATATTGCAAAAAATCTCATGTTTCATGAGCGCACTAAGCATATCGAGCTGGACTTCCACTATATCAAGTTCTTGACATATCACACACACACACACACACACACACAGACCAACTTGCTAATTTGTTCGTGAATCTCTTCCTAGATATGTGTATGAAAATACTCTTTTCAAGCTGGCATGGGCATGATCAGTCCTGCACCAACTTGCAAGGGTGTTGAGATCCTCTTTCTCAACCAATTCAAGCCCAGCACAAGTAATAACTGTCTATTTTGCTTGTTGTAGAGCCACACTCGGCAACTTTGCAAAAGTAAAGACTTAGGAGCACTCTTCCAAAGTTTTTAACCTAATTCAACTTTATCTAATATATTCTCCTAATCTCTAGCTTATTTTACCAAATTTAATTTTTATTATTATTACCTATTCTTCAACTACAATCCTAGATATATACTAGAAGTAGTTACGTATATTTTACGATGTAAAAAGGCTGGGACTCTAACTTCTAAAATGACAATAGAAAACAAGAGACGATGCTAATGTTCTCCTATTCTTCGACTTTATTAATTCCAAGGATTTGGGTTCTCAACATATCATAATGACCACTGCAGTGCACTTTCCCTCTCATGGTTCGAAGCTAGCTAGCATCATAAAGTAATCCTAAGTTCTTGCTGAATGTGGCTGTATTTTCTTTGATATGCCTGAGTTTTGATGTGGTTCGGTTGTACTAAAGGCAACGAGAGGTGTCTTGACGGAGGGTTTTAGAATATTGGGAGTTCAATCCTTTGGTTGATTAGGCATTGCATTCAGGCGGGACACCTTGAGGGAACCTCTTAGTATCAGCACAGTAATTATAAATCATATACTGCTCCTGCACAAAAAAGATTGGTTTTCTTAGTTGATCGATATTGTATTATCTAGACATCCGATCTTACGAAGCACGAGACGCAGCAAAGTCCATGAGGGGGAAACACTATACACATCAAAGTAAGGCCAGCGGCCATCGATGGGGTATGCCTAGAGACGTAGCAACCCGAAGACAACAAGGAGCTCAGAGAATAGGGAGATATTGGCAATGGCAGACAGTAAGACGCACCCAGGAGACTTTCACGATCTTTGTAGATAACTTGAAGAAGGGGACTCAGGAGAAGGAAGTGAAGGAGATTTTTGACGAATTTGGAAGCGTTGCGGACTGCTATATAAGTAGGAAGGAAAGGAATTTCTCGAACCTTCACTTTAGTTTCATCAGATTCCTAAAGGAGGACGAAGCGGTAGAAGCTATCAGGAAGACGAACGGCATGCTGCTGCATGGGATTAAGCTTCACGTTAAAAGGGCTAGATTTGACAAAGGAGAGGAGAAGGAGGCACAGAGACAGAACCACAACCATGCAAAAGGGGGAGATGGCGTGGACAGGAAGAAGGAAGAGGCACACAGAGATGCTAGATCTTATGCAGAGGTAACTAGAGGGACCACGCTTCAAGAACCAAGTTTGGTTCCAAGCGGGAGGGTGATACAATGCATACTAAAGGAAGACATCCTTGTCTGTCTGGAAAGGAGCCTAATTGCCGAAAGTTATCAGCCTTGCAACCCGATCTTTGTCGCGGAGGAGTTGATGCGAAACTGGACAACTTTATGCAAGGTTAGTGACTTTGGGAGGTACCGATTCCTCCTCACGTTCGAATCAAAAGAAGAAAGCACACGGGCTCTGCAGGCAGACAGCATGCTACATGATCACTTCCCGATAGTGAGACGATGGAGGTTAGAGGATGCTTGTACTAAAAGAAGGACGTGGGTAGAGTTAAGAGGGATCCCGGCGTGTGCTTGGAGCACCGAAGTCTTCCAGGAAATCATCCAACCCTGGGGAACGATGATCTGCTGCGATTCGGATACGGATGGAAGCCTGTCCATGAAGTCAGCCAAGGTTTTGGTGGATACCGAATCCCTAGAGGACATAAGAGACAGGGTGATCATTAAGGTGAATGGCCAGGGCTTCGATGTTATCCTCCAAGAGGTAGGCAGTAATTACCTCCCATGGCGGAACGGCAGCATGAAGGGCAAACAATTGCAGGCGAAGTCAAGCTCGGCAATGGCGGAAGGTGAAGAGTCAGCTGGGACGTCTCGAAAGACGGCAGTGGCTGAGTCAGATCTTCGGGCGAATGAGGACAGAGAGAGCACATGGGGGGAGGTGAGGGAAGACGACGTGGACGTAGATAATAAGGAAGGAAGACAGAAGGTTCAACCGGTGTCAGGTTTCGAAGAGGAGTTTATTAACTCAATGCACACGCCAAATGCATGGGAAATAGGGAGGAAGGTAACGGCTGGATTTGAAGAGTCACAAGAAGGATGCATGGATATCGAAGCAGCCGTTGACACGAGAGGTGAGAGGGCTGAAGATTCGACTTCCGAAGAGACAAAAGAAGCCGGGGTGAAGTACAGTTTGGTAGAGGAAGAGGAAATAATGAAGAGCCGAGATGAGGTGCGTGGCCAAGGAAAATCTTCGGAACTCAGCCAACCACCGGGTTTTGATACAGCCCACGTTTTCAAGCCTGTTACGCTACAGGTCGAAGGTGCCGATGCAGCAGGAACAAAGGGAAGAGGCTCGTCGAGGGAGAGGGGTATATTGGAAGAAGAAGAAAAGGAGGAGGGAGAGGCTATAAGGGAAGCGGAAGAAGCTTGGAAGATAGGGAAGAGGCTGGGTCTATCTTCTAATGATGAACTAGCTTGTGTTAAGAACATAACAACGGTAAGGAGAAGCCAAAGATTTGCTAGGAGGTGTGAGTGTTAGCGACTCATTTTCCGTCATCATAGAAGGGGGGTTTATTGAATTGTTGGTTATGGTTATTATAAGTTGGAACCTTAGGGGGATAAAAGCCCATGGCAAGATCTCTAGCATTCGATCTCTTATAGCTAGGGAGAAGCCTTGGATCTTGGGTTTGGTGGAGACTAAGCATGACTTGGTCTCGGAAGGGTGGAAAAGGAGGATTTGGGGCAGCACTGATGTTGGATGGGAGGAGGTCGCGGCAGCGGGGAGAAGTGGAGGCTTGATCTGCGCCTGGGATACGGGAAAATGGAAGGTGGAGAATGTCAAGTCTGGGAACCGATGGATTCTTCTTGAAGGTACTCTTCTCCAGTTTAATTTCGATTGTGCAGTGTTACTTTTATATTGCTTTTCTGAGGGTCGTGCTAGGGATCATTTGTTTGAAGAAGTGTGGAGTGAAATCGAGATGGTTCATAGACCTTTTTTAGTCATGGGGGATTACAATGAGGTCAGATTGCCTAGGGGGAGAAAAGGGGGCACAATTGAAACGCGTAGCATGAGGTCCTTTAATGAATGGATTGATAAATTGGGTCTTATCGACATAAAACCAGAGAACATGGAATTCACGTGGCATAGATCGGGATCGGCGAGTTTGCTTGATAGGTTCCTTATTGACCAAGAGTGGATTGCTCAATTTCCCCATCTGAGTTGTGTGGGGATGCGGAGGTCGCTGTCTGATCATAACCCGATCCGTTTGGTACTGAGTCCCACTACGGGGGGCCCTAAACCGTTCAGAGCCTGGGATATGTGGTTCACTCATCCGAAGTTCAGAAATTTTGTGGTTGAATGCTGGGGAAAACTAGGAGAGCTCCCCTGCCATGAAAAGCTCAAGTTGATCAAAGAACCGCTCAGAGTTTGGAATAAGACAGAGTTCGGGAATTTTGAAGAAAGAATCACGGCTCTAGAAACAGAGATGCAGAAGTTGGATGTTACGATCACTAGAAATCCTGTTTCGGAAGTGACTCTAGCTAGAAGAGTGGCGTTACAGAAGCAGCTTTGGTTGTGGCATAAAAGAAGAGAAAGTTATTGGCATCAAGTATCAAGAGTACGGGGATTCAAGGAAAAAGACAAGAACACAAAGTATTTCCATGTGATTGCAAATGTTCGAAAAAGGAAGGCGGCCATCCACAAATTAAAAGTAAAGGGGAGGTATGTAACAGATGCACAACAGATAAATGGGGAGATTACCTCGTACTACAAGGAGCTGTTCGGCAACCACGACCTACCGGAGATCAGAATGACAGGAGAGGGTTTCAAAACAATTAATCAGGAGCAAAACCAGAGGCTAGAGGGCATCCCAACGAAGGACGACGTTCAAGCGGCGGTATGGGCTTGTGATCCTACGAAGGTGCTTGGGTATGATGGATTCCACTTAGGTTTCATCAAGAAGATGTGGAATATGATAGGGGATGATTTCTCGAAAGTGGTGACGGATTTTTTCAACACGGGACGACTAGCACATTCCCTAAATACAACCCTAGTAACCCTCATTCCAAAATTGCAAGGAGCAGAGGAGATATCGCACTTTAGACCCATTAGTATGGTTGGATGGATCTACAAAGTTATCGCTAAGATCATGGCAGAGCGTCTCAAGCAGGTTATTCAGCCATTGGTTAGCGACACTCAATCAGCTTTTATCGCGGGGAGAAGTATCCTTGATGGGGTTCTAGTTGCAAACGAAATAGTGCACTGGAAGCAGAAGAACAAAGGTACTCAAGGGGTGATGGTCAAACTTGATTTCCATAAAGCCTACGACACAGTGAGATGGGATTTCATTGACTTGATCTTGGAGCTTATGGGTTTTGGGAATATCTGGAGAGGATGGATCAGTGAGTGTCTTTCAACAGCTAGTATTTCTATTCTGGTCAACGGGACACCGACTACCCCATTTTGGATGAGGAGAGGACTGAGGCAAGGGGACCCGCTATCCCCTTTCTTGTTTATCCTGGCTACAGAGGGTTTCAATCAGCTGGTGCAAAGGGGCCTGAGAACAGGAGTGATCCGGGGTTTAAAAGTGGGACATGACCAGCTGGAGGTGTCTCATCTTCAATATGCTGATGATACAATGGTGTTCTACGAAGCATCAAGAGAAAATGTGTTGAATTGGAGGAGGGTGCTTGACTGTTTCTCCATATTATCAGGGCTTAGGATCAAATCCTCCAAGACGGAAGTGATAGGGCTGGGCACAAATATGAATCAGACAAAAGAGATGGCCGAGGTTTTTCAATGTCAGGTGGGACATTTGCCTTGTACCTACCTTGGACTGCCTCTAGGAGCAAACCCTAGAAGAATAGAGACGTGGAAACCAGTGATTATGAAAATTCAAAAGCGTCTACAAAGCTGGAAGATAAGGACACTATCTAGAGCAGGAAGACTGGTTCTGATCAAGAGCGTTCTGAATAGCCTGCCAATGTACTACATGAGCATGTTCACCATCCCAAAAGGGGTGATAAAGGAGATAATCCGCATTCAGAGAAACTTTTTCTAGGCAGGGAGTGGAGAAAGGAAGAATCTGCCTTTAGTCTGATGGAGTACGATCCAGAAACCACGAAGTATGGATGGATTGGGGGTAGGTGACCTGTCCGTAAAGAATAACGCTCTACTCTTCAAATGGTGGTGGCGCTTCTTTACCAGCGAGGGAGCCTTGTGGAAACAGGTCATCGAGGCGGTGTACCCGAAGACTCAAAAGGGGATCCTAGAAATCCCAGGGAGCGACAGAGGCAAGTCTACATGGGGTAATATTGTCAAAAGAGGCTGTGATAGCAAGCTTCTGGTGGAAGGCATAACGATAAGGTTAGGGGACGGGGAAACGATCAGGTTCTGGCATGACAACTGGGTGAGTGACGGCAACTTGCGCGATAGATTTCCAAGATTATTCTCAATATCCGGTCAGTAGAACGAAAAAGTGGCTAACATGGGGGTTTGGTACGGAGTGTGCTGGAACTGGAGTATTGTGTGGAGGAGAAGACTGTTTGTATGGGAAGAGGAACAAGAACAACAGATGATGACCTTGATCAATCAGACCTTACCAAGCAAACAGGGGAGGGACGGCATTCTCTGGAATTATGACAATAGTGGGGGGTACACAGTCAAATTCTTTTGTGAAGCACATTTCAGAGAAGAGGTAGGGGATGAAGAAACAGGGACAAAGTATAGAAAAGTCTGGTTTGGATTAGCACCGCCAAGGATTGAACTGTTGACCTGGTTCGTGATCCAGCAAAAACTTAACATAAAGGAGCGGCTTGCAAGGTTACATCTTATCAGGATTAGTGAGGCCCTGTGCCCCTTCTGTAGGACGGACACGGAGACGACCTCGCACTTATTTCTGCACTGCAGACTCACGGGGCGGCTTTGGTATGACATTTGCGACTGGATGGGGATCAATTGGGTCATGCCGGAGAGCACGTACCAGGCCTTTTCAGCCTGGATAGGAGTGGGGTGGAAAGGCAGGAAAGGCAAAATCTGGATCGCAGCTTTTTTCGCAGTGGTTGGAACCATCTGGGAATTTCGAAATAAAGCAGTGTTCGAAAATGCCAATATTCGTATGAACTGGATTTTGATGCTGATCAAGACTAGGGTGGCATTATGGCTAAAGGACGGGCAGCACATCGGTGAATATAGGGTTGATGATATAATACACCAGTTACATTGCTACAGCTGAGCGGTGTGGCCCTAGATGTTGGGTTACTTTTGTTTTCTGTTGATTGGTGGTCTCATTTTCCTTTGGGGGTCTCTTTTATGTGGGTGGGTTCCGGACTGATGGGTCCTTGTTTTCTAATTTTTTCTGGATGCCAGTTTGATCAATAAACCATAAAAAAAATATCATAATGACCACTCAAGCAAACCTAAATTCCAACAATGAAGGGTAACAGCTAGAACCGTCGATCGCAGTTTTTGATCCTCGACCCTTAATTTTCATCAATGTACGAACTTTATTGTATGAAAATTAAAAATTACATTTCTTCGTTTGAAAGGGCTAGCATTCATGTGCATGCTCTTCTATCTTTTTGAAGGAGTGCAAAGTCAATAGAGATATCGGAAGATGCACACGTGTCGATGGAAGTGATGTGATATAGCATTTCTTTCGGCATCAAACACAGAGACGTAGTCATTTGAGACGATTTGGTGGCCTAGTTTGCCTCAACTAATGTCTCGGAGATGCATCTGGTATGCACTTGCTGTCAAAAGAAGGGCAACATCCAAAAGGGGATCTGGAATAATTTTCAGCATAAAGTTGAGACAAACCTAAGAGGATGATGTATGCTTCTGTATCCATACGGTCCCATCCCATGAATTGGATAAGTGAGAAAACACGAGTGTAGAAGAACCACTTAGTTTTGCGGAAGATCAGTACAAATGGATTGCTTGTAGGACCGGTGAGATTCGACCAATCTTTGCCCAGACCCAATCTGACTTCTTTTACTAAGAAGTAATGCTGTGTTTATGCCCCCACAGTTTTACAACTTATTGTAAGGTGTAGATTCCTCATCTATGAGTTCTGCCTATGTGATCAATACTTCGTAAGAATTGGAAATAAGTTGCAAAATGATTAGCGTTAAAGATATCATTTTTGTATACAAAGTACTCCTTTGACCTTGTATTTATGGAAGATAGTGGATATAATCAGAGGCGGAGCTAGAAGTTTTGCTCCATTGGTGTCCCCCAATCAATTCACAAAAAATAAATTGGTAAATTAGTGTTCCTATAATTAAGAAGTTAAATTAATTAACAAACTAAATTTTAACCGATACAAAATTAAATTTATAACTAACAACTTAAGTATTTAACTAAATAAAAATTTACCAAAATCTTACTTGTGCTGTGAGTTGTGGGCCTTACGGCTGCCTCATCTGTTGTAAGCTGTAGAGAATTAAGAGCAATAGCAGCCAACCAGCAAGTAGCAACGGTGGCTCGTGTAGTGTAGAGAAATAAGAGCAGCAGCATGTAGCAGCCATTACTCAGGAATTAGTAGCCGAACAGCGGGCAGGGTGGGAGCAGGGCTGGGCGGCGACAACCAGGCGGAGCGGCGAATGGGCGAGCCAACGAGGTAAATAAGCAAAGAACAAATGGGTTAACGGGAAACACCACAGCGGTGGTGGTCACCAGAAGTAGTGGCGAGTTCCAATCGTTGCGTCGACACTATTGAATGAAATGGAGGGAGACCAGCTGTGATGCATGTGCACTGTGGTCTATGGCGTCAGGAGGTAAGGAACTAGGGGGGCGACTTAGACCGGGCAAATGGTAATGGAAGCAATAAAGAGACGAAGGGTCGAAACTGAAGGCTCTTAGATGGGTAGGCAGGCAAGGGTTTTGGAATTTTTTTTTAATCAAAACAACGTCGTTTCAATTCTATGAATGTAAAAAAAAACAATCGTCTGCGGGATTTGATCTCAAGTCACTGTGTTTAAAATACAAGGGACCTAACCATCCATCCAACACAATATTTTGATATGGTATCCTACATATATAATATATATTTATTGTCTAAAAACCTTACATATTTTTTACCTTACTGCTAGTGCTATGTGGTGTCCCAGGACACCATACGGAATCCCTAGCTTCGCTGCTGGATATAATAATAAATATTATAAAGATGATACAGGTTATGATATAGAGTAATAAAGCTCATGCGGTATATTTGAAGCCCTTAAGAATGTTGACATTGTAGGACGAGAATATATCATTGTGGTGAAAATAATTGTTGATTGCATGACATGTTAGAGAACACTAAATCCACAGCAAAAGGTTAAAAAATGATGTCAACACGTTTTTCCATAATAAATGATTTTTTTAACCTTTTGAGCCCCAACTCAACAACAAAGGTTTAAATATTTTAATAATAAAATATATTATCTCATCAAATCTATGTCCTACCACAGCCAACCAAAATATTATTTTAATTAATTATATTTTTCATTTAATATTTACTTATTGAATCTTAAGATGTACTTTTAAAATATATTTTTTTTGGTTGAAAATGAAGAAAATAAGAATTTTTCACAAAAACCAATCAATAGTTCATATGAGGCCCAATAATGTCCATAAATACTATACTGAAATTGGTTAACCAAAAAATATACCATATTATTCCTTGGAATTTTCTTTATATAGGAATATCCCTAATATACTCTCAACAAATGAAAAAAAAACTATGTTAAAACATAAGTACAACAATGGTGAAATGTACGTATAAGGAATATCAATACCAAAAAGGTGGAACATCAGCATAAACATAATGAAACATTGTAGCATTCCAACTATATGAATGTAAAATATCCATTTTAAAATATGGAAGCAAAGACAAATGCACTTGTGTTACAGTTATGTTGCATACAAATCCATCTCTCTCTCCTTTCTTATATGAAACACAAGAACATACATGATATAGAGAAAGAGATTGTAATCCCGCAAAATTTTTTAAAACCTATAATTTAATAAATAGCTTTTATTTGAAGTAAATTAGCTTTTAAAGTTATTTAGCTTAATTATTTTACTAATTTTTGAGTATATAAATTTAGTTAAGAGTATTTAATAAATTAAAAATAAATATTTTGCTATTTTATCATATTATTTTATTTAAATAAATTTTTAAACTAGTATTTTACTAAAATTACCCTTTTTAAGCCCATATCTTTAATTATATTAAATTAAATTCTTAAATAAACTCATATCTATTTAATTATTTTAAAATTTTCCATTTTTCCCACTTTCCTTTTCCCTCCTTTTCTTTTCTTTCTCCTTTTTGTTCTCCTTTTCCTTATTTCTTTCTTTTTCCCTTTTTCCTGTCTTTGGGCCGCCAGGCCAGCCTCACTCCTCTCCCCTCCTTGCACATTTGGGTCATTTGCCCATTCTCCCACCCCACACGCATGGCTCGACTAGCCTAGATCCCCTCCCTTCCTTTTTTTTTTCCAAGCAAGGCCGGTCCACTCACCCTCCTACCTATGCCGACCTGCACCTCCCCCCACCTTTCTTTCTCCAACCTTCTCTATGCCTCGACCTAACAGCCCGACCTATCTTTGTCGGCCATAACTGCCACCCCGAGCACCACGCCGACCACCGTAGCCTGCAAGCATTGCCACCATTTTTCTCTCCCTCCCTCTCTCTCTCCCCTGTATTTTTTCACCAATTTGGAACCGATCACCCATGCACCCCATCCTGCATGGATCCTCATTCCTTCCCTTCATCACCTTCTCCCCACCACCCTACGACACCCTGCCACCCAAAACCTTACCATCGACCGGCCAACTATCTCCCCTACCCTCCCTCTTATTTTTCTTCTCCTCTTCAACCCTTTTTATACCCCCAATTCATGAGCTCAACACCTTGCCCAACCTCCCTCTTCTCTCCTTTATTATCCTTCCATTTTTCCCCCATTTTTGCACCATCCCCACCCTCCATCACTTACACCACCGCACTCGACCCTCTAAGCCGCCTTTTGCCACCACCTGCTATTTCCCTGCACCATCACACCACCCCCTCGAGCCCCTGCACTTCCTCCCTTCTTCCCATCTTCTTTTCCTCCCCACTATTCTCCCTTATCGATAGGCCACCTGCAACCACCCCGTTCACTGCCACTCTACCACTTCTGCCGCCACCCAAACCACCAATCCACACCCGGCAACCTCCTCTACCACCCCCATAAATTTTTTAGATGGAATAAGCCCCCTCACCCCTCCATTTTTCCCTTCCCTTTTCCTTTCTTCTCGGCCCTTCCACCTCAACCCACCTCAGCAGCCAACTTCGCCACCTCACCGTCGCTGCCTCCATTTCTATTGGCCGCCAACAACCCACCCCCACCATCCACCCCTCTTCACTCCTACACCCTTCCCTTGCCTCCAAACCTCCCCATCTATCTTATTTCCTAGCCCCAAACCACTATCTCAAAAATAACAAATTTTGCCTCCTTTAACCCCCTCTTCGAGACTTCCTCCTTTTTATTTT
Organism: Tamarix chinensis; assembly: GCA_030549775.1. Lineage (NCBI taxonomy): Eukaryota > Viridiplantae > Streptophyta > Magnoliopsida > Caryophyllales > Tamaricaceae > Tamarix > Tamarix chinensis. The sequence continues at coordinate 72,861,734 of CM060176.1, read as the reverse complement.
GCATGCAGCTCATACTGCATGCGCATGATGAATTGCTGTATGACTTATGTTATTATGATTATTTATGCATAAATAATTTTATTATGAGCCCTAGGGGCATTTTAGTAATATTCCTTGTGCTAGATTATGGCCTAATATGTGTGGGTGTTAATAAGTATTATATTAAAATATAATAGTTGGTGGAGTTGGATATTGTTAATGGAGTATTAATATTATTATTCCATGTTGTAATGTCAATTTAAAAAAAGTGGAGTAATAAAGGGGGTAGAGTGGTAATTTTAGAGGCAAAAGGGTAATATGGTAATTTTATAAGTGAATGGCAAAATGGTAATTTTATAACTAAGGGGTATTATGGTAATTTTGGGAGTAAAGGGTAAAGTGGTAATTTCGGGAGTAAAAAGAGCAATATGGTAATTTTATAAGCAAGTGGCAAAATGTTAATTTTAAAAGTAAAGGGGTATTATGGTAATTTTGAGAGTAAAGGGTAATATGGTAATTTTGGAAAAGAAGGGCAAAATGGTAATTGTGTAAGGAAAGATAAAAATGCTAATTTTTGATGTAAAAGGGTAAAGTAGTAATTTGAAAAGTAAAAAGGGTGTTATGGTAATTTTTATAAGTAAAAGGGTATTATGGTAATTTTGTAAATAAAAGGATATTATGGTAATTTGGAAGTAAGGGGTAGAAGGGTAATTTTATAAATTAAAAGGATTTATGGCAAACTTGGGAGGAAAGGGTAACTTGGTAGTAATGATAATGACAAAGGATAAATTAGTAATTATAAAAAGGGTAATTGGATAATTATGATAATAAAGAAGGGTAATTGGGTAAATTAACCAATAAAAGGGCATTATGGCAATTTTAATAAAGGAGAAGGGTAAGATAGTAAATATAAATATGGAGAAGGGTAAATTAATAATTATAATAGTGGAGATGGGTAAAATGGTAATTATAATAATTGAAAAAGGTAAAATGGCAATAATAATTATTAAGAGGGGTAAAATGGTAATTATGATAATGAAGAAGGGTTATTTGGTAACTTGGTAATTAAAATAATGGAGAAGGCAATTTGGTAATTTAACAGTCTAAGGGGTAAATTGGTATTTATGTAACCAACTAAAGGGGCAATTTGGTAATTATACAACCTAAAGGATAATATGGTAAATTGTCAAGTAATAAAGGTATGACTTAGCAATTATATAAGTAAGGGGTAAATAAGTAATTTGTACCTATCCTGTGGTTGTGATTGTGGAATTTCATAATATGAATCAAATAACGCTAATTAGAAAGGTAAGAGTATTTGATAATTAGTAAGTATTATGAGCATGAATCCTAATTCGGAATTATATAATATTATGATGGCCTTAATGATTTCTCTATGTTATCTTGGATAACCTCCTGAATAAGAAACGACCAAAGATATCAGAACGATTAAAAGTGAATAAGTATCTAACTATTGTGCTCTTTTGTGATCACCTTTAATTAAGACAATAATACTTAAAGTGAAAAACTTCGAGATCAGGAATGGTGACTCTTTAGGGGTCACTACCCTAAAGACGTGGTTTATCCCACGATTTTTATGGTATTTGCTGGTGTGCCTTTGTGCCCCAGCTAGGCCCTATATCTTACTCTATCTAGCTCTACGCACCTAGTTAGGGGGTATGCATACTTATGGATTAAGTGTCCTTGTAGCTAAGATACTGAGTAGCTTTATGCACCAGTACGACCTTTCCCTTGGTTTGTTATTGAAGGGTACTGAATAGCTTGTATACACCAGTACGGCCGGCGTGCCTTCGTGTCCTAGGTTCTTGATCTCTCGTCTGAGGCAAATAAATGGAATTTATTGTGCTGATTAAAGAAAGGAAAAATACTAATATTGAAAGTGAACAATTAATGAGCCGGGCCCAATTGACTTATGATATTGAGTACCGATCCACCGGTTACAATAGTGGCTAGAGAGCGTGTTTCCCTGTTAAGTGATTATGATTACCGATCCATCGGATATAATAGTGGCCTAGGAGTGTGTTGCCTTGGCAAGTGATTATGAGTACCGATCCACCGGACATAATAGTGGCCCAGGAGCGTATTGCCCTGGATGATGTTGATATATATTCTGATCCACCGACAATAATAGTGGGGGTCCCGAGCTCAATAAAATCAGCCGTGGATGTGAATAAAGTAATGGAAAAACACTAATCACTTATAGTGGAACACTATGTAAGTTGGGGCCAGATCGGTCCACCAGCAAATAATAGTGGCCAAGAGTGTTTGCCCTAGAGACTGTTCCACCGGCATATAATAGTGGTTAGGTGCGTTCTGCCCTATACGTGAGTGATCCACCAGGTATAATATTGGGGGTTCTCGCACTCACTAGGATATAAAATATAAGATTGATTGAATAATGATGAACTAATGGCTTAAGGCCCGAATGTATTGATTTTGCATCATGACATGGCTTATGGCCCGAAAGTATCGATTGTTCATAATTACCTATTGATATCCAATGTGCATGTTAATTATGTGAATGTTATATATACACAACTTTTTATATATGTATGTAGGTTTCTTTCATGTGATACATTGCGGGCCTTCTTTTAAGTGTGATTTTAAAGGGTTACTCAGTACCGTAGTACTGAAGGGTTCCCTTCGTGGGGCTCCTGCATATTCAATGGACAGTTTCCTTGCAGGTCTTTTTCAGGTGCTATTCAAGTGGGCAACGGGAAAGAGCGTAAGGATTATCCAGCCTTTAGGATTTCATTCTTCCTCTTCTAATGTATGATTTAAATGTAATTTTATTCTTGTAACCACCATTAGTGGAATCTATTCTCATAAAATGTTTACTTGCGCTGCTCTGATATAATAATGGTTTGGACTTCTAGCGATTGATATTTTGTTCTTTAGCCTTAGCACTTAGTATTGGAATGGTATGAGTCAACAGGTCTGGTACTAAGTATTGTGTTAATATCCCCAAAAATTCACAGCTTAAGATTTGCTTCCGCAATTTCTTTTAATAAAATGAATTTTTTTAGTAGTGAATTTTCGGGGTGTTACAAGTTGGTATCAAAGCGGTTGGTCCTGTTAACCATGCTCATTTTCGGAAATAAACTTAGTTTTCGAAATTTTTATTTGATTGTGAAACCTTTCTTGACTGCTCTGCCATTTTGTAATGCTTTAGTTGATACCACAAGCTAGTATCCAAGCTAGTTTCGACCTCTCTTTCGATTTTAAACTCTTTAACCTAATACCAAAAGGTGGATTCGAGTGAGTTTCAACCGCCCTTTCAATTTTAGACCTTTTAACCCAATACTGTAGGTTGGTATCAAAATCGGTTTCAACCATTCTCTCAATTTCAAACCTTTTTAACCAATACCACAAGTTTGTATTTGAGTATGTTTTAACAACTCTTTCCTTTTTAAAAAAATTTAAGCAGATACCATAGTTGGTATCTGACCTAGTTTCAATCGCTCTTATATTTTCAATCATTTTAGCTGGTAACAAAAGTTGGTGTCAGGTATTTTCATAAAACCTCTCTCGGTTTTTAAACATTTTGAGCTAATACTATAAGTTAGTATCAAAGTATTTCACATAAGTTTTTCAAGTTAAATTATTGTTAAAAGGATTTCCCAACCTATCTCTCCTCTATTTTGAAAAAACCGGATTAGTCCTGAGAGTTGGGTATGGGTAGATTAAGTGACCTAGGCTTAGGTTACCTAGCTTGAGGAAATAGCACCTTCCCTAACAAACTTCTGTTTTGTAGCTAACTCAACATGGACCGAGATGAACGAATCGACAACCTAGAGAGAGCATTTGAAGTGCTCGTGGGATTAGCCCAGCAATCCCCGGTACCCCAACCTCAAACCGCCTTACCTTAAATGGTTATCGGAGAGGATTGGGTGGATAGAGTTTTGCATCATCGACCCCCAACCTACGACGGGAAAGAAGACCCTATGGTACTCGAATGTTGGATATGGGATTTCGATAGGACTTTTGAGGCACTCAACTTCCCTGAAGAGCGAAGGATGAACATCGCAACATACTTCCTTTGACGACTAGCCGACATGTGGTGGGAAGACCTTCAAACCCAAGGAGGACGACCAGTATCTTGGGAAGACTTCAAGACCACTATCCGCACACGTTTCTACATAGAAAGCCTCAAAAGGGCCAAACTCAAGGAATTCATGGAGTTGACACAAGGAAACCTATCGGTCCGAGAGTACTACGCACGATTCACGGAGTTGCTGAGGTTTTCCCCCGGAATAGTAGCTAGCAAGGTAATGACGGTCTTTCAATTCGAGCAAGGAATTCACTTCAACATTTGAAGCATGATGGGCGCCAACGTCTTCCATGATCTGAGTACGGTGTATGAGCAAGCGTGTAACGCCGATGCCTTGATCCAAGAACAAGCCTCCATCCTAGGCAAGAGGAAAACTGAAGAGACCGAGTCCTGAAAAAAAGAGTCATCACCTCGGTAGCAAGGTTTTGCAGGTCCAGCCTCAACTTCAAACTAAAGCTCGGCATAAGAAGAATCAAAGTGCTCCTAAAGCAAAGGCTAGCAAGAGACTGGTCCGACATTACCATTTCCAACGTTGCAAAAAGGATCATCCAGGTAAGGACTGGATGGGAAAGTTTGTTCAATGCCACGATTGTGGACAACTTGGGCATAGGAGCTACAAGTGCTACAATGTACCCCGCGAAAGAATCCAGAAGACACAACAACTATCGGTTCAACCAAATTAAGAGATTGGAGCAACCTGTTCAAGCTTACCTTGGATCCCGTGTAATTATTGTAGTATTAATTATGTGTGTAGTTTCTTTCCATAGTTAAGTAAGTTTTTCTTTAAGGGGGTAGTTACCCTAAGTAACTTATATCCCTCTTTGAAACCCTAGTACTAAGGCATAAACTTTGGGGACGAAGTTTTTCTTTAAGGGGGTAGTGATGTAATCCCCCAAAATTTAATAAAAACTATAATTTAATAAATAGCTTTTAAAGTTATTTAGCTTAATTATTTTACGGACTTTTGAGTATATAAATTTAGCTAAGAGTATTTAATAAATTAAAATAAATATTTTTCTATTTTATCAAATTATTTTTATTTAAATAAATTTTTCAAGTAGTATTTTACTAAAATTATCCTTTTTATGCCCATATATTTAATTATACTAAATTAAGTTATTAAATAAACTCATTATCAAAAACCCATTTTCCCCTATTTTTGCTCCACCGCCACCCTCCGCCGCTTACACCGCCGCACTCGACCCCTTGAGCCGCCTTCTGCCACCACCTGCTACTGCCCTACACCATCACACCACCCCCTCGAGCCCCTAAACTTCCTCCCTTATTCCCCTCTTCCTTTCCTCCCCACTGTTTTTCCTTATCGGTAGACCACCTGCAACCCCTCGTTTGCCACCATCCTACCACTTCTGCCACCACCCAAACCACCAATCCACACCTTGCAACCTCCTCTACCACCTCCCATTTCAGCCGGAATAAACCCCCTCACCCCTCCATTTTTTCCTTCCATTTTCCTTCCTTCTCAGCCTTTCCTCCTCGACCCGCCTCGGCAGCCAACTGCACCCTTCCCTTGCCTCTAAACCTCCCCATGTACCTTCTTTCCTTGCCCCAAACCACTAACCCAAAAATAACAAATTTTACCTCCTTTAACCCCCTCTTTGAGACTTCCTCCTTTTTATTTTGCATGTAGCTCATGCTGCATGAGTACGATGAGTTGCTGTATGATTTCGTATTTTAGTACAAAATTTTTAAGGTATAATAGGATTTTAAGTTAAGTGTTTCATTAATTAAATTTTATAAATTTTTATGTTTGGAATCTTATTTCTAACATAATAAGTTTTGATACCATTTTTAGGTGTTGATTTTGCTATTTAAAACTTGAATCTTTAACCGAGATATCGGTCAGATTCAATTTTTGTAGGAATTAAGGTAGTTGTTAAACCCCACTTAAATGCATTGATAAACTTATGTTAGCACAATAATATTTCTAATATGTTATTATGCTTGATATTTGTGGTTTAATATAATGTATATATTTGCTTGTATTGATTGATGAAAGGGAGAGTAGGCTAGTTTATATTTCATGTGTGGAAATGTTGCGTTAGGGAAGAGTTTGACTATTAATGAAGGTGTTAAGTACTTTCCATGTTATTTTATGTTCTTGTGATTATTTATGCATAAATATTATTATTGTGAGCCCTAGGGGCATTTTAGTAATATTCCTCATGCTAGATTATGGCCTAATATGTATGGGTGCTAATCAGTATTATATTAAAATATAATAGTTGGTGGAGTTGGATATTGTTAGTGGAGTATTAATATTCATATTCCATGTGGTAATGTCAATTTAATAAAAGTTTTCTAATAAAGGGGGTAGAGTGGTGATTTTAGAGGCAAAAGGGTAATATGGTAATTTTATAAGCGAATGGCAAAATGGTAATTTTATAAGTAAGGGGTATTATGGTAATTTTGGGAGTAAAGGATAAAGTTGTAATTTTGGGAGTAAAAGGGCAATATGGTAATTTTACAAGCAAGGGGAAAAATGTTAATTTTATAAGTACAGGGGTATTATGGTAATTTTGGGAGTAAAGGGTAATATGGTAATTTTGGAAAAGAAGGAAACAATGGTAATTATGTAAGGAAAGATAAAAATGCTAATTTTGGATGTAAAAGGGTAAAATAGTAATTTGAAAAGTAAAAAGGGTGTTATGGTAATTTTTATAAGTAAATGGGTATTGTGGTAATTTTGTAAAGAAAATGATATTATTGTAATTTGGAAGTAAGAGATAGAAGGGTAATTTTATAAATTAAAAGGATTTATGGCGAACTTGGGAGCAAGGGGTAACTTGGTAAAAATGATAACGACGAATGATAAATTGGTAATTAAATTATGATTATAAAAATGGTAATTGGATAATTATGATAATAGAGAAGGGTAATTGGGTAAATTAACCAATAAAAGGGCATTATGGTAATTTTAATAATAGAAAAGGGTAAATTAATAATTATAATAGTGGAGATGGGTAAAACGGTAATTATAATAATTGAAAAGGGTAAAATGATAATTATATTAATCGAGAGGGGTAAAATGGTAATTATGATAATGAAGAAGAGTAACTTGGTAATTTATCCAATTAGAGGGGTAATTCGGTAATTAAAATAATGGAGAAGGGTAATTTGGTAATTTAACCAACTAAGGGGTAAATTGTTAATCATGTAACCAACTAAAGGGGTAATTTGGTAATTATGCAACCTAAAGGATAATATGGTAAATTGTCAAGTAAGAAAGGTATGACTTAGCAATTATATAAGTAAGGGGTAAATGAGTAATTTGTGCCTAACCTGTGGTTGTGATTGTGGAATTTCATAATATGACTCAAATAACGTTGGTTAGCAAGGTAAGAGTATTTGATAATTAGTAAATATTACGAGCATGAATCCTAATTTGGAATTATAGGAGATTATGATGGCCTTAATGATTTCTCTATATTATCTTGGATAACCGCCTAAATAAGAAACAACTGTTGATATTAGAATGATTGAAAGTGAATATGTATCTAACTACTGTGCTCTTGTGTGATCACCTTTATTTAAGACACTAATACTAAAAGTGAAAGACATCGAGATCGGGAATGGTGGCTCTTTAGGGGTCGCTACCCTAAAGATGTGGTTTAGCCCACAATTATTCTAGTATTTGCCGGTGTGCCTTTGTGCCCCAGCCAGGCCCTATATCTTACTCTATCTATCTCTATGGACCTAGTTAGGGGGTATGCATACTTATGGATTAGGTGTCCTTGTTAGTAGGGTACTAAGTAGCTTTATGCACCAGTACGACCAAGGTACCTTTGTGCCCTTGGGTTCGTGGTTGAGGGGTATTGAGTAGCTTTATGCACCGGTACGACCGATGTACCTTCGTATCCTTGGTTCTCAATCTCTCATTCGAGGCAAATAAATGGAATTTGTTGTGATAATTAAAGAAAGGAAAAATACTAATATTGAAAGCGAAAGATTGAAGAGACGGACCTAGTTAGCTTATGATATTGAGTACCGATCCTTTGGTTACAATAGTGGCCCAGGAGCGTGTTGCCTTGGCAAGTTATTATGAGTACCGATCCACCAAATATAATATTGGCCTAGGAGCCTGTTTCCCTATCAAGTGATTATGAGTACCGATCCACCAAACATAATAGTTGCCCAAGAGCATGTTGCCTTGGATGATGTTTATATATATTCTGATCCACCAACAATAATAGTGGGGGTCCCGAGCTTAATAAAATAAGTCATGGATGTGAATAAAGTAATGGAAAAACACTAATCACTTATAGTGGAACACCATGTAAGTCGGGGCAGACCGGTTCACCGACGAATAATAGTGGCGAGGAGCGTTTTCCCTGGAGACCAATCCACCGGCATATAATAGTGGTTAGGTACGTTCTGCCCCATAAGTGACTGATCCACTGGTTATGATAGTGGGGTTCTCACACTCACATGGATATAAAATATGAGATTGATTGAATAATGATGGACAAATGGCTTAAGGCCTGAATGTATTGATTTTGCATCATGACATGGCTTAAGGCCCGAAAGTATCGATTGTTCATAATGACCTATTGATATCAAATGTGAATGTTAATTATGTGAATGTTATATATACACATCTTGTTATATATGTATGTAGCTTTGTTTCATGTGTTACATTGCGGGCCTACTTTTAAGTGTGATTTTAAAGGGTTACTCAGTACCGTAATATTGAAGGGTTCCCTTCGTGGGGCCCCTACCTACTCAATGGGTTGTGTCCCTTGTAGGTATTTTTCAGGTATTATTCAAGTGGGCAACGAAAAAGAGTGTAAGGATTATCTGGCATTTAGGATTTCATTCTTCCTCTTCTAATTTATGATTTAAATGTAATTTTATTTTTGTAACCACCATTGGTGGAATCTATTCTCATAAAATGTTTACATGTACTGCTCTGATTTAATAATGGTTTGGACTTTAGCAATTGATATTTTGTTCTTTAGCCTTAGCACTTGGTACTGGAACGGTATGAGTGAACCAGTCTGATACTAAGTGTGGCGGTAGTATCTCCGAAAATTCACCGTTTAAGATTTTGCTTCCGTAATTTCTTTTAATAAAACGAAATTTTTCAGTAGTGAATTTTGGGGATTTTACTATTAAAAACCCTAACCGTAATTTTTGAAAATAACCCTAACCTATGATATCTTCTATGTTAACCTATTTGCTAAATGATCACCATCATTATCTCATCATTGTTGAAGCATCATTATCACCATCCCATCAAATTCAAATTATTGTTATCATCGATTCATCATGATTGAATCATCAGCACCATATTCAAATCATCATTATCATTAGTCTACCATATTCAAATATCCTCATACTTAATTCACACTTTTGAATCATCCTTTTCTTAATTACAATATAATCGAGCATTGGTTTACCAATTTGACAATTCCATATTCCCACACACATCAATTTTGGTATGAAAGCCTTAGTTATGATCTATTGTGATTAAGATCCAATCTTTCTTCAAAATTCTTGCAAGAACGTGTCTTTAATTCAAAATTCTTAAAGAAAGTGTCTCTTCTTCAAGATTCTCTTAAGAATTCATCAAGAAGACACAAAAATCCAAGTACTTAGAGGAATTTTTGGAGAAGCACCACTTAGTTAGTGAAGGGAGAAGGTGGCATACCAAGATGAGGACTTGAGATATATTCTCAAGGACTTGGTGGACAAAATAGAAAATTCACAAGCTCAAGGGTCACACGTGTAGCTACAAAACTGAGGGGAACAAGTAGAAGAAGACCTCATGATAAGGGTACAAAATTGAATGGAGGAAGGAGAATAAAGTGTAGGAAATTATGTAAGACCACATGACACCTTAAGAAGAACCTACAATGACGTGGAGATGGGAATCCAATTTGATCTACCCGACTTCAAAGGTAATCTCGATTCAAAATATTTTCTTGAATGGTTGCAAATTATTGAATATATTTTTTAGTACAAAGAAATTGATGATGAGAAGAGGTGCTATATAGAAATATTGAAATTTAAGAAATTTTCTAGAATGTGGTATGAAAACTTGAAAAGGAGAAGCAAAATCAAGGATTAGGTTATGGAAAAAATATAAAAACAAATTCCTGAAGAAGAAATGTGTGCCTCATGAATATGAGCAATAAAATTTTATAAAGATGAATAATGTGAGGAAAGGGTTGCTTTGAGTTGAGGAATAAATTAGAGAGTTTGAAAGATTAGCTTTTGTTTGTGATGTCCAAGAAAGAGAAGAATAAAGGTGTGCACGATTCATTTGAGTGCTAAATATGAATCTTAGAGAGAAGATGGAGGTGTATCCCTATGAAGTATTTGAACACCGAACCAAGTTAGCAATCAAGTTTGAGAAATAGTTGAAGAGTACAATGCCACAAAACAATTCAACCAATGCTCCATATGGTTCAAATTTCAAGGGGGTATCGAAGACACCAATTTTTCAAGCCACAAATCTAGATAATGTTAGAAAGTTCACTTGTGAAGAAAAGGGCATGGATTAAGTGGTTGATAAGGTGAACAAGCAATGCTTCAAGTAGGGTTGCTCAATTATATCCATTTTCCTTTTGATTTTCTCTCGCATGCATAATGAGGTAAAGAGAAAAGAATCATTTTTATGTTCTATACATCAGGGTAATGATTCATCAACCTACTAGTTCTTTTTATGAGGCACAAATAGGAGAATTTTTCCTAGAAGTGGAAGAACTATTGAAACTACATGAAACCCTCACAAAGGTTTAATTACAAAGAACAGGCAAACCCTTATGGGTTGTGATTGAAGATATAGAAAGGGATATTTTCATGCCAGCAACAGAAGCCCAAGCTCATGGAATTGTCGATCTTGTAGCGGTTGAATAACAATGAAAATGGTTAAATCCACGATTTAAGTTGAGAGTTTTTTTTCTTATACTGGGTTTCATATTCTAAAAAATATTAAATTAATTCGATATGATTCATAATCATCTGGTTAGGATTGATCTAAACCAGTCCATTATGTAATAAATAATTCAGCATGCCAACTATTAAACAACTTATTAGAAACGCAAGACAGCCAATCCGAAATGTAACGAAATCCCCCGCCCTGCGGGGGTGTCCTCAGCGTCGAGGAACATGTACTAGGGTGTATGTGTGACTCGTTCAGATTATGAGCTGGAACAAAAAACAAATAATTTTTCAGTCTCAATAATCAATACCCAATGAATAAGATAAAATGGAAGAACTCCAATCACTATCTAAAAAAAATCTATCATTTATTGGCTATTGGGTATGAAATTTATGGTTTCTCTTGGTGTAAATCCAATCAGCTCCATTTAAGATAAGAAGCAATATCCCATTGGTAGCAAATGTTATCCATTAAGCGGGATAAATCCTATTTCTTTGTCAAACAAAAATATTATGCTCCCATTCTTGCAAAACAAAACGGACTAACAGGGTCAGCTATCCAGAGCTAACCTTCAAAATGAAATACCGTTACTGTATAGGGAGATCTCATTGTGAAAGACCTATTACTAGATAATTCATGGGTAGAGCCAAAGAGTTTGAACTGTACAAGTTACCAATAAGATTGACCAAATGAAGTAAAGAGCTCCGGTGTATAGAGAGGACCTCACCGTTTAATAAGTAACCATAGAAACGAAGGAACCCACTATTTATTTATTCATCTGACACCTAATATCAATGAAATTTTTCGTTTTGAGCCTAGAAAAAGAAAAAATTGTGGCCAGGAAGGTTATAGTAGCAAAAGCCATTGGAATTTTTTTTTATACATTGGAAAAATAAGTTTTGTTATTCATAGACCAGGAACGGAGAAAAGAATAACTCACAAAAAAAAAATCGATTAGTTATTCATAAAAGTTTAATTTATTAAATGACCAGAGTTAAACGCGGATATATAGCTCGAAGACGTAGAAAAAAAATTCGTTTATTTGCATCAAGCTTTCAGGGGGCTCATTCAAGACTTACTCGAACTATTGTTCAACAGAAAATAAGAGCTTTGGTTTCGGCTCATCGGGATAGAAATCGGCAAAAGCGAGATTTTCGTCGTTTGTGGATCACTCGGATAAACGCAGTAATTCGCGAAAAGGATATATACTATAAGTATAGTATATTTATAAATGATCTGTACAAGAGAAAGTTGCTTCTTAATCGTAAAATACTTGCACAAATAGCTATATTAAATAATAAATGTCTTCATATGATTTCCAATGAGATCCTAAAAAAAGAAGATTGGAAAGAATCCCCCGAAATGATTTAAAAAAGTTCCCCGGAGAATGAACTCCGGGAATATAAAGTAGAAAATAGTCTAATAAAATACGAGAATTTAGTCAGAGCCCATTGAATTCATTAATTCAATAAAAAAAATATTGATTCTCCATGATTTTTTTTTACAACACGACAGGATCCTAAGATTTTGTGATTTTAAAGAAAACATTCATTTGGGTTGGAGTTCCAATTAGAATTTGGATTCAATTTAATAAAGAGTAAGCCTATTTCATTTTGGTTCTAAAACCCGTAGTTCTAGCGATCGACTCGGCTCTTTCAAATTGTTTTTCATTATTAAGAAAAGGTAACGAAGATAAAATACGAGCTTGTTTTATAGCAATAGTAATTAATCGTTGTTGTTTCAAGGTCAATCTATTCACTCGCCTAGATAATATTTTTCCTTGTTCACTAATAAATCGACTAATTAAACTCATGTTTCTATAATCAATTTGATCCCCCAATCCAATCAGGGGCAAACGTCTGCGATATCACCGCTTAAAATTCACTACTAAAAAATTCGTTTTATTAAAATAATCGGCAGAAGCGAAATAACAAAACTGTAAATTATGGGGATATTACCGCCACACCTAGTACCAAACCAGTTCACTCCTACCATTCCAATACCAAGTGCTAAGGCTAAAAGATGAAAATACGACTTACAAGAAACTCAAACCTATTTAAATCAGAGTAGCGTACACAACACTTTACAACAATAAAATCCACTAATAGTGGTTATAAATCAACAAATAGATTGAAACCATAAATTTTAAAGGAGAAAGAGTACGCTCCCCGGATATTCGTATGAGTGTGGGAACCCCACTATTATAGCTTGTGGACCGGAATACATACAAGATAGAACGCTCCTGACCACTATTATTACCGGTGGATCAATATCCAAGGCAGAATGCTCATGGCTACTATTATTTGCTAGTGGATCGGTCTGGTCCCAACTCACAGTGTGTTCCACTATAAGTAATTAGTATTTTTTTCCATAATTTATTCACAACCAAATCAATTTTATTGAGATCAGGACCCCCACTATTGTAGCTGGTGGACCAGAATACAAATATACGTCATCCAGGGCAACACACACCTAGGCCACTATTATATTCGGTGGATTGGAACACATAATATAATTCAACTAGGCCCGGATCATTAATCTTTCACTTTAACGATTATTATTTCTCCTTTTTAATTAGCACAATAATTTTATTTATTTTCCTCGATAGGGATATCAAGATCTCGGGACACAAAGTTACACTAATCGCATTGGTGCATAAAAGCAACTCAAGAACCTTCAACTATCAACCTAGGGATGTAAAGGCACCCTGGTCGTACTGGTGCGTAAATTCCACAATCACAACAACATGTTAGATATTAATTACTCATTTACCCTTTACTTATATAATTGCTAAGTCATCCTTTCCTTACTTGACAAATTACCATATTACCTTCCTTGTTGCATAATTACCAACTTACCCCTTACTCAGTTTAGGCTACCAAGTTATCTCCCATACTTATTAGGTCACTAATCCCCCTTCATAATTGTTACACTTAACGTATTTTCCATTTGGTTGATTAGATTACTAATTTTCCCTTTTCCTTTATTTTAATTAACAAATTACCCTTTAGTTGGTCAAATTACCAAATTATCCTTCTTCATTATCCTAATTACCAATTTACCCTTTTAGTTAGTTAAATTTTCAAATTACCATTCTCTATTATCATAATTGCCAAACTAACCTTCTCCATCATCAAAATTACCAAATCACCCTTTTATTAGTTAAAATACCAAATTGTCCTTCTCTACTATTATAATTACCAAGTTACTCCTTTCTAATTTCCACTTTACCCCTTTTATATAGAAAATTACCATTTTACCCCTTAACTTCCAAAATTTACCATAACACCCTTTCACTTACAAAATTACCATTTTTCCCCTTTACATCCAAGATTACCTTTTTGCCCTTTAATTACAAAATTACCATTTAGCCTTAATTATAAAATTACCATTTTACCTCTTTACAACAAAAATTACCATTTTACCCTTTACTTCCAAAGTTACAAATTTATCCTTTTTATTTACAATTTATCATTTTACCCTTTACTTCTAAAATTAGCAATTTACCCTTTTGACTTACAAATTACCATTTTTTTCCCTTGCCTATTACCATTTTACCCATTTATCTCCAAAATTACCATTTTACGCCTTTACTTCCAAAATTACCAATTTACCCTTTACTTCCAAAGTTACCAATTTATCCTTTTTGCTTACCATTTACCATTTTACCCTTTACTTCCAAAATTACCAATTTACCCTTTTCACTTACAAATTACCATTTTGCCCCTTATTACTCCACTTATATTAAATTATCATCACCACATGAATTACTAGCTTTAATACCCCACTCTCATTTTCTAACTTCCTAACTATTATATTTAATATAATATAGATTAGGCTACATTCTTGCACGATACATATTACTAAAATACCCCTAGGGATCACAATAATATTAACCATGCATTAAAGATCACAATAGCATAATACAACAAGGATAAATACTTAACATTTTTATTAATAACCGAACTCTTACCTTAAACAATATTTTCATAAATAGCATATAATCTAACATACTCCTTTTATCAATCAACACACAAAACCATATTTATTATGTTTAACATCATATATCAAGCATAATAACACATTAAAAGCCTAATTTCCTAACATACGTTATCCATGCATTTAAGTGGGGTTTAATTGTTACCTTAATTCCCGCAAAATGAACCTTAGCGGTATTCTGAATAAAGGTTCAATGTTGATGAACAATACCAATACCTAAAAATAATATCAAGATTGATTATATTATAAATTAGAGAAAACAAAGTATAAGACTTTATAACACTTAATTAATCAAATAATTAACTTAAAATATTATTATACCTTAAAATCATTACCTAAATAAATCAAGAAATGTAGTAGCTCATACTTATCATGTAGCATGAGCTACATGCAAAGAAATGAGGAGGAGGGGCTCGAAGGTGGGTGATAGGAGGAAAAATGGGCCATTTTTGGGTTGGGGTTTTGCGGCTAGGAAAGAGGGCATGCAGGGGAGGATTTAAGGCAAGGGAATGATACAAAGGTGGAGAGGGGGTGTAATTCGTGGTTAAGGATGGGTTGATGGCAGCTAAGGGTGGTAGCATCAGCGAGGCTGCAAAGGGGGGCTGCCGAGGTGAGTCGAGATGGAGGGAATGAGAAGGAAGGAAAAGAGAGGGAGAAAATGAAGGCCTACAGGTGGTGGTTTCAGCCAAAGGAGGTTTGGGGGTGGTAGAGGGGGTTACAGGGGTTGATTTGGTGGCCCAAGTGGTGGTAGAGGCGGTGGATTGAGGCGGTGCAAGATGGTTGCCGAGAAGGGAGAAAAAGAAGAGAAAAAGAAGAGGGGATGAAGAAGGAGGTTTTAGGGCGGCTCAATGGGTGTTGTGATGGTTTAGGGGTGGGGTAGAGGGTGGAAGGGGATGGTGCAAGTGGCTGGTGAGGTGGCGGAAATGGTGGAATTGTGGCGGTGAAGCAAAATAGGGAGGATGAGGGAAAGAGGGGAAAGAAAGGAAAAGAAGGTCGGGGAAGGCATGGGGAGCTCAAAAAAATGGCCAAATGGAACCGGAAGGGAAGAAGAAAAATAATAAGGAGAGAAAGGAGGGGATAGGGTGGCTTGGTAGGGCGGTGGCAAGGTGGTAGGGGAATGGGAGTTGCAAGGAGAGGTAGGAGAAGAGAGGGGTTTGGGCAAGGAGAGGGAGAGGTGGTGGGGCCAGGATAGGGTAAGAAAATGATGAGAGAGAGAGATGGAGAGATAGGGGAAGCAATAGGGGGAGAGGGTTGCTGTAATACTCCGTTTTTGTAAATTCAGTTTTATTAAGTTTAATTATTTTATTAGCGTAATTTGTTGTAAACTTTTAATTATTTTAATTTTGATTTGTTTTATGGATTTAACGACGATTTTGAGTTTATATTTTGAATTTAATTAATTATTGTCGTTGCGGATGATTTTAGATAAATTCGTTCACAATTATGTTTTTATTATATGATTTCGATTTTCGGTTTAAAAATATGTATTTCCGTTCATGTGCATAAAATATATTTATTACAATTCTTCTGATATCTCTATTTTTACTCTTTTTTATCTCTTCAAAAGTTGTGAATCAATCTAAAAATATTTTTGAGTTCATCCATCCACTCTATTCATTCATGTTTCACCATTTCCTTCCGAATCGCCAAATTGTAGAAAAAATCATTTATGCGATTAGACGATTTTAGCCGTTTTTGCTATTTTTAATCCGTTGGTCATCAAATAAGTTCGGACACCAAATATTTTCATATATTTGATTTTATAAAAACATTCTGCATCAATATGTGATAACTTGAACCCCTATTATTCATTTTATGAATTTGCGGAAAAACGCTTTTCCGCAACTTACCTGTTTTTACTATTTTTGATCATTTTCCATCCGTCAAGGATCAA
Organism: Tamarix chinensis; assembly: GCA_030549775.1. Taxonomy (NCBI): domain Eukaryota; kingdom Viridiplantae; phylum Streptophyta; class Magnoliopsida; order Caryophyllales; family Tamaricaceae; genus Tamarix; species Tamarix chinensis. Next base: position 72,844,886 of record CM060176.1, on the reverse strand, counting down.
ACCTACTCTGATACTTAATATTTTTATATATTTGAGTTTCTATGATTATTCCGAACATTTTCATAAATTTTTATAATTTTTGGAATTCAAGTAATATTTTTCCCAATGAGTGCCCATTATTAGGCTTTCTTGCAATTTAATTAATTAAAATAAATTGTAACCAATCCTCTATCTAATATTCCAATCCTAACTAGTCTCCTAACCAAACCAAACGAGATTTGTAACTTGGTTACATGTCTCCCGACAAAAAAGTGCAACTAGTACCATAATCATGATTTTATGACATTTCTCTTACACGCTCAACCATAGCCTATCATCTCTCTTACACCCCTAATCCTAGCACTCAAGTGAGGCATAGGTCAAACCAAAAACTCAATCCACAATCCACCATATCAGATCCTACTCTATCATTGCCAAATCATGCGTTCCTACCCCAAAACGCACATAAAATCATAGATTGTAGCAGAGTGCAAAGTTGATTACTTTCCAACTCTAAGAAACTCATTTTCTCTCTCTGGTTATCCTTTTCCTGTGGTTTTTATTTCTTTCAAAATTCTGCATCGCATACTATGAATCCATATAATTTAAATCCCTGAAGTCAAAATCGCTCATGCTTATTCATAGCCAAACTTTTGCTTCCCAACCAGCTTTACAAAATCAGCAAAGCTAATTTGTTTTGTGACTTCAAGCATTTTTTATGCATCCACCTTGATTCCTCTACCCTATATTCTTGTTTGTTATTTTTCCTTGAATGTTATGCCTCACCTACAGACCCTTCCTACCAAGGAAATCATTCCCTTACCCTCTCTTTTTTCCTCTCCTATCTGCTTTACCGAGCAACATTGAAGTTTTTGCTGCAGTGCTTAAGTGGCTTGCAGCAAAGAACTCGTGCCTTTGATGCCTTCTTTTCTCCTTTTTTTCCTCCCCTTTAACCCTCCAAAACCTTAATCCATCATTCCTTTGTGGTTATTGGTTGTTTTGTGGTGGTTTTCAAGCCTCCCTATTTAAGAGTAGTATTTTATATTTCACTTCTTCCATTCCAATTCCTTTCTTTCCCATTTTTGTTATTTATTGAACTTGGTTTATCTAACTCATTTACCTTATATTCTTGAAGGTGAAAATTGGTTTAAAGAAGGAATTTCTAGATTCCTTATTTTAGCTTTGCTAAGGAGCTTAGGAGTTTTGGTAACAAAACTAACCTTTAGAAATAGGATTTTGTGCTAGGTGTATTATATGTTCTCTTATGTGTGGATAGCTCTATTTTAATTATAAGCATGAAATAATATCTTGAAAAATATTGTATGGCATGTGTATCTTTCTACCTTATGTGTTTAAGAATGAATATGTAATGAGAAGATGGTTTTTGTGATTCTTTTTATATGTTTATACCTGCTGGAAAAGTGATGAATATTTAGTGAAGAGGTGATGAATTTTCAGTAGAGTCGTGATGAATTTACAGCATAGTTGTGATGAATATGCCTGGATCCGAGTAGTTTAGCTCTCTCCCTTGCTATTTTATGTGTGCTTTGGTTGTTTTAAAATTATCTAAGTATTTCCCTATATGTATAATAGTGTATAGAAGCTAGATTATGAGTTTTGGATCATTTAGAGTTGAAATGAAATTTTTATAAGGCTTTCACATATTCAACCATGGGTACATTGGGCAATAAAGATTGTTTTTGAAAGTTTTAAGTGCACCATTGTCTTCATTGGGTCTTTTACCTAAAATTTGGTATATGATATGTTAGGATTTGATGTTGTCTAGAGTAAGTGATGAATTTTAGAAGCTTAAGGTAATTTTTGGTTAATAAAGACATTTTCGTCATTCCATGAAAATTTCTAGAAATTTGGAGACCTAATTGAATATTGTGCTAATACAAGAATTTAGAATTTATAATTCTAATACTTGGTTAACATTGATGAGTAGACTTAGAGACCTTAATTAAAATGATTCATTAAGTAAGAAAAAGAAAAAGAGAAAGAGAGATTGTGGGTGTATTGAGGAATCTTAATATTTTATCCTATTTTCCTATTGATATTTCACCCTAAGAAAATAATTGGCTAATTGTAATATATTTTAGCATAAATTACACCTCTCTTTCTCAATTGGCTTAGCTAGCTTCGGATTTAGATAAGCCATTAGATAAGCCATTACTTACCTTTACTTACGATGGATTCTCGATGTATGTCTGCTTGAAGTGGAAGGTGATGAGTATGCTTATTGATTATTTAATCATGTCAAGCATATGTTTTATTCTTTGATGGTAATTGTATGTATATATGAGTTATAGGTTTAATGCAAACGCATGTTCGTATGCCTCTTCAATATTGTATGTGTGTAAGTGTGTGAAGGGTTGAATATTGATTGAAGTTACATGATACCTTATGCAGTATTTTATGCCATGGACTCATTCGGCTTTAATGCTCCTAAAGTTATTCGGCTTTAATGCCTTATGAATTGGATTGGCTTTAATGCCTTTGGAATCGATCGGCTTTAATACCACTTAAATTGGTTCGGCTTTAATGCCACTAGAATTGATCGGCTTTAATGCCATTTGGCTTGGTTCGGCTTTAACGCCACTTGGATTGGATTGGTTTGGCTTTAATGCCGCTTGGCTTTAATGCCATTTAAAATTGATATAATAATGGACATTCATTATATTGATAGATGTGAGCTAAGTGCTGTTATGTGGGCCTAATTTATGATTGGCTAAATCCTTGAATAAAATATTAATCACTTAAAGTGAAAGATCTTGAGTTGGGACTTGTATCACTCGGGGTAGATATCCGAGTTAGGTTTGGTATTCACTTGGTACCATTCCGGTGTTTTTCTATTTTGTGATCCCGGGTGCCTTACGAGGTCCAGAGAGGCCCTCTTCTACTCTATAGGTGTCTTGATCTATTTCGGCCCTATAGGGGGTATGCATACTTAAGTGATTAGGTGTCCTATTTATTGGTGGTCTGGTTACGTTTCTGGGCGGGCCAGCTAGGGCTAGAACCGTTCGAGTACTAGATTAGTTGTTACGATCTCTTCGAGTCTCCATCCTCAAGTTAATATAATAAATTGGTTGTGATTACGATGATAAAATATAATAACCCATGGATCCTATCTACCCATATGTCCATATTACATTATTTTATGCTTGAAGGTTGAGTTTCGTGTTCTCAATTAACATATATATGTAAGCATGATATTATCTTGTTATTATATGCTCTATTACTTTCTTCGCATGGACCTAGCACTCAATGCTATCTCTTTAGGATAGTTATGTTGCTCAGTACATGATGTGTACTGATACTACACATTTGTAGACATTGTGTCACAGATATATGATGATGATCCTGCGGACTTTAAGGAGGTTCCTCATGCGGAGTGATGCGAGTTTGTACCCTCGGGGTTAGGGCGTAGAGTCATTTCTATCTAAGGTCGCACATGTTATGTGCCCTAAATTTTGGATATTGCTTTTGGACTCTTCATCTCTTTTAACCCCCTTATCGCTTTTTATATATTGTATCATTTGGAGCATGTACTCCATACTTTGTTATTATATCTAAATTATTCAAGTCTTTTGTTATTTATATCTATTTCCATCTGTTTTGATTTATTTGATGTAAATTTTTAGCCTTGCACGTAGTACGAGAAAGGTGTGGACTAGACTCGTACTATGTATGGCGGTAACACCTCCTATATTATGTTATTGCTTCTGCTTAAAAACGAAAAAAAATTTAGTAGTAAATTTCAGGGTGTTATAGTTGCGGGTGGGGTTGCGGAGATGGCGGAGGATGGCCGAGTAGGGTGGGGGAAAATAGAAGAAGAAGAAAGAAAGAAGAAATGGGAGGGGCTGTGTGTGTGCGAGGCCGGGCGAAGGGAGGAGGAGAGTGGGCCAACCCGGTCGAGGGAGAAAGGAAAGATAAGAAAGAAGGACATGGGCTAGGCGACGCTCGAGGGAGAAGAAGAGGGAGGAGAGGAAGCGGGCCTACGACCTAAGTGCAGGGGTGAGGAAGAGGTAGGCCGACTAGCGGGCGAAGGGAAGAAAAAAAGAAGAAGAAAGAAAAGAGAAAAAGGAGAAGAAGGAGAAGGAAAAGGGAAAAGGGAAAAAGAAAAGGGAAAATGGGACAAAAATAAAAGTATTTAATTTATAAAATAATAAAATGCAATATTTATGGATAATAAATTTATTTTATAATTTAATTTAATATAATTAATATATAAGGGTTTAAAAAGGATAATTTTACAAATATAATGGTTTGAAAAATTATTTAAATAAAACAAGCATGATAAAATAAAATAAAAATATTTATTTTAATTTATTAAATATTTATATCAACTTTTATATATATCAAAAATCCATAAAATAATTAAATTAAATAGATTTAAGGGATAATTTATCCCAAATAAAAGTTATTCATTAAATTATAGGCTTTTAAAAATTCGGGGGATTACATAAACATTTGCAAAATGATCTCTTAGAATTAAGAAGGGGTCGCTTGGATTTATCCATGTTTTTCAGGTTTCTTTTTTATTATTTATTTTATATTATATTGATTTGTCTTTCTAATAAATATAACTTGAATATGCTAATTATACTTATAACATAATGCAAATCCTATTTATTATGTTATGATTTATTTTTATTAATTAAAATTCTTTTTTTCATCGAATAGATTATTTATTTATTTATTTATATTTTATATATTAACTTACATAAAGGGCTTATTTAGAAGATATTTTCTATTTCTATTTATCTATATAATATATAGAATAATAATGTTTTTATTATTTATCTTTCAACTAAATATTCAATTTTTTGATTTTTATCTAATTTAAATTATTTATAGATAAAGATATCTAATAATCCATATTCTACTTTTATCGATATCTACATCTATTAATTAGAGATAACATAAATCTAATATAAGTATATGTATATATATATAAATTATATCTAGATATAGAAATCTCTATCAAGAATGTATGTTCTTTTGTCTTGTTCCTTCATAGATAAGCCTTCGTTCTATTTGATTTATTTTTTTATTTCTCCATGAATTGTATGTTTATGACAATAGGGACAAAATTTTCTTAATTCCAATCGACTAGGCTTATTATGTCGAATCTTTTGAGTAATATATCTAGAAATACCCCTTGATTTTTTATTAAGATTCTTTCGGACACAACTAGTACATTCCAAAATAACTCTAACTCGAACATCTTTACCCTTGGCCATGAACCTCCTTTGTATTTGTTATTACTCTTATATTTTCGACCGGAAGCGAAGAGAAAGGACAAAAAGGAATTTATAATACAAAATACAAGAAAAAAGATTTCGTTGTAAGTAATAAAGAAATAGTAAATAAACTCTAAGGAATCAAAAAAGGAATCCAAATATTTATAAATAGATTTCGAATCACAGTAGAATATTTCAATCAAGTATCTTGTATAAGACCGTTTCCCTAAACCGATCTTTTCATTCCCGCTTTTTTTTGACTGAAAGTGAATCCACTTTTTTATTTGCGAATAAAAAAGAGAAAGGAGGGGAAGAAGGATTAGTCACAGATAGTGAATTCTCTCCCTAATCTTCCTTACCCCCCTCCCATGTCAATAACTAAAAAGAAAAAAAGGGGAATGTCAACGCATCCGGGAAAAAACGATTGATTTCTATCAATAGGCCTGCTAAAGATCCGAACCATAGAGTACTTAATACCGGTGCCACAGAGAGATATGTTTTTAGATCTCGCATTGAAAATCCTCCTTGTTGAGCTCTGTATTTTAATACATAAATGTAATACATATATGCTATATGATCAGATACATATGTAGTTAATGGCCACATGTCTTTGTACATAAGATCTCTAAGTCAAATTCAAATGTAAAGCAATCCGGTAGATGATAGATACGATTTGACTTTTTAAGAAAAAGATGTACCCTTGCTCCTGATAATGATAATTTCCGAAAAGTATTTGATTGATTTTTACTTTATTTTATAGCAATTTTATTCATATGTATCCAAATACTTTTCTTATATTATATGAGAAAAATAAGAAGAAATGGCAAGATCAAATGTGTATATCAATAGTAGAAATAACGAAACGATGTGGAAAACAAGATAAGGATTCTTTACAATGACACTGTAAACCAATTGAAAGGGATGTAGCGCAGCTTGGTAGCGCGTTTGTTTTGGGTACAAAATGTCACAGGTTCAAATCCTGTCATCCCTACCTATTACTTTTACTATGAGACTATGATAAGTAACGAGGGATTCATTAAAATTGAACATACATAATATGTCATTTTTAGAATACTATACTAGTATATGCATGTAGGATGGAGTATTCAATTACAAAATGCATCCTTGTCCTTATAGTCTTATCTATTGTGATAAGAAAGCGCTCTTAGTTCAGTTCGGTAGAACGTGGGTCTCCAAAACCCAATGTCGTAGGTTCAAATCCTACAGAGCGTGATTCTTTTCTTGTTAAGTTGAATTAGACTAAAACAACTTCAATAGTAATTGAAAATTGACCTCCTGTGTCTTAAATAAAAAAGAAAGAAGGAAGTCAATCAAAAAATATTTTTTAATTAATCAAAGGTCCAATTGATCACCACGTCGGTATTGTAAATATGCAGTCACGAATAATCCAGCCAAAGTAATAGGAATCAAACCTAAGACAATTCCAAATAGCAAAACTTCAATCATTTCAATTTTTTTTTTTGAAAAGGAAAAAAAGAGAGGTAATATCTATCCCTAAATATGAATCCCAATTGTCCATTAATCTCAATGACCAAAAATTGTCAATGTCCACGATGAAGAACTATCAAAAAAATAAAGAAAATACAAAGAATCCCATAGAAAGATTTATTTTTATGATATGAATTGTTCCTTCAATTCATTTTGAATAAGACATATCTTATTCAGACCAATTAATAGGGTTGAAGTTATAGTTAAAGCCTCTAGTAGGAAACCGAAATAACTAGTTAAAGTAGGCATGAAGGAGCTAAATGAAATAGATTTTTTATACATATGTTTATAAAGTACTTACCTAAGTTTAATTTTTTTTTTCAAATAGGCTCTAAAATTAGTAAGAATTACTATTATATTATCTTTACCTTTATAGATCCTATATTTCTTTCTTCCCCATACGTATTTCATATATGTCTATCCATTGGGTTGGGTAGAATTTTATGTAATTCAGTAAAGAGAATATCAATTCCATCGATTAGAGGTTGATCTATAGGATTTGATCTAGAATAAGCCAATGATGAAATTTTTTGATAAATGGGAAATCCATTTCATATGCTCTTGAATGAAAATGAGGGAATATCTACAATACCTCAATTGAATCAGATACAATTTGAAGGATTTTGTTGATTCATTAATCAGGGCTTGATGCAAGAACTTTGTAAGTTTCCAAAAATTGAAGATATAGATCAAGAGATTGAATTACAAATATTTGTGGAAACATATCAATTGGTATAACCTTTGATAAAAGAAAGAGATGTTGTCTATGAATCACTTACATATTCTTCTGAATTATATGTATCCACAGGGTTAATTTGGAAAACTAGTAAGTATATGCAAGAGCAAACAATATTTTACTAGCAAAAATCCTATAATGAATTCCTTGGGAACTTTTATAGTAAATAGAATATACAGAATTATGATTTATCAAATACTGCAAAGCCTTTGTATTTATTATAGATTAGAATTGGACCCCATAACATAATTTTAGTCTATACGGGCACCATAATATCAAATTGGGGAGGAAGATTAGGATTAGAATTCATAGAAAGTCAAGAATATGGGTTCGTGTTAGTAGGAAACAAAAAATATCTATTATAGTTCTATTATCGACTATGGGTTCAAATCTAAGAGAAATTCTAGATAATGCTTGTTACCCTAAAATATTCTATCTTTTCTAAATGAGAAGGAGAAAAAAAATGGGTCAAAAGAAAATGACATCTTATTGTTTTATTAACAATTTTCTTGTGTAGGTGGGGACCTAGTACTTTATTAATCCTTATGTAAGGAATTACAAAAAAAAATATTTCAACAAAGATGTGAATTAGGAAGGATTGGTTGATGAAATATAAACCAGAGGCTGAACCTTGATATACCTCAAAAAAAAATATTTTTGTTACCGTGAGATATATTGGTAGCTGCAGATCATTTTATTGGAATGAAATTTGGAATGGGTAAACTAACGATATGAATCATTTGAAAAATATACGTATACATTTTGTAGCATATCTTTCTCAATATCAATTGGGATTGGCTCTGGTTCATTTAGAAAATGTGGTTTGGGAAACTATAAGTGGAGCAATTAAGCATAAATTAATACCTACTCCTCAGAATTAGGTAACTTCAACTCCATTAACAACCATTTATGAATCTTTTTTGGGTTTACATCCATTATCTCAAGTTTTGGATCAAACTAATCCATTGACACAAATAGTTCATTCAAGAAAATTGAGTTATTTGGGCCCGAGAGGATTGGCAGGGAAAACTACCAGTTTTTGTATCTGAGATATCCATCTTAGTCACTATAGGCGTATTTTCCCAATTGACACGTCTAAAGGAATCAATGTTGGACTTATTGGATCTTTAGCAATTCATGCTAGGATTGGTCCTTGGGTTCTCTAGAAAGCCCATTTTATTACAAAATTTCTAAGAGATCAAAAAAGGTATAGATGCTTTATTTATCACCTGATCGAAATGAATACTATATGTTAGCGGTAAGAAATTCTTTGGCCTTGAATCGAGGTGTTTTGGAAGATCAGGTTCTTCCAGCTAGATACTCTCAAGAATTTTTGACTATTGCATAGGAACAAGCTCATCTTAGGAGTATTTTTCCCTTCCAATAATTTTCTATTGGAGCTTCTCTCATTCCTTTTATCGAGCATAATGATGCAAATTGAGCCTTAATGAGTTCTAATATGCAATGTCAAGCAGTTCCACTTTCTTAGTCCAAGAAGTACATTGTTGGAACTGGGTTGGAACGTCAAGCGACTCTAGATTCAGGAGTTCTCCCTATATCCGAACATGAGGGAAAGAAAATTTATACTGATACTAACAAGATTGTTTCATCAGGTAATGGAGATACTCTAAGCATTCCATTAATTATGTATAAAGGTTCCAACAAAAATAATTATATACATCAAAAACCTCATATTCGGCGAGGTAAATTCATTAAAAAAGGACAAATTTTAGCAGATGATGCCACTATAGTTGGTCGCGAACTATCTTTGGGAAAGAACGTATTAGTAGCTTGTATGTTGTGGGAAGGTTATAATTTTGAAGATGTAGTACTCCTTAGTGAGCGTCTTGTATATGCAGATATTTATACTTCTTTTCACATATGAAAATATGAAATTCATACTCATGTTACAAGTCAAGGGCTTGAAAGGTTCACAAAATAAATATCACATTTAGAAGCCCATTTACTCCGAAATTTAGACAAAAATGGAATTGTGATGCTGGGATCAGGGGTGGAGACCGGTGATATTTTGGTAGGTAAATTAATGCCCGAGATGGAAAAATAATCCTTTTATGCCCTAGAAGATAGATTATTAAAAGCCATACTTGGGATTCAGGTATCTACTTCAAAGGAAACTTGTCTAAAACTACCTATAGGAGGTAGAGGTCAAGTTATTAATGTGAGATGGATCTAGAGAAAAGGAGGCTCAAGTTATAATCTAGAAATGATTCGTGTATATATTTCACTGAAATGTAAAATCAAAGTAGGTGATAAAGTAGCTAAAAGACATGGAAATAAAGGTATCATTTCAAAAAAATTACCTAGACAAGATATGCCTTATTTGCAAGATGGAATACCTGTGGATATGGTATTTAACCCATTAGGAGTACCTTCACAAATGAAGGTAGGAAAGATATTTGAATGTTCGCTCAAGTTAGCAGGAGGACTACTAAACAGACAATATCGAATAACACCTTTTTAGGAGATATATGAATAAGAGGCTTCTCAAAAACTGGTGTTTTCCAAATTATATGAGGCCAGTAAGTAAACATCAAATCCATGGGTATTTGAACCTGAGTATCTGGGTAAGAGAAGAATCTTGGATGGATGAATAGAAGATCCTTTTGAACATGTTCTAATGGGTAATCCTTATATTTTGAAATTAATTCATCAACTGGATGATAAAATTCATGGGCATTCCATTGGATATTATGCACTTGTTACACAACAACCTCTTCGAAGAAGGGCCAAGCAAGGGGGGTAATGAGTAGGAGAAAAGGAATTTTGGGCTCTTAAAGGATTTGGCATTGCTCATATTTTATAAGATATGCTTACTTATAAATCTGATCATATTAGAGGTCGGTAGGAAGTACTTGGTACTACGATATTTGGAGGAGAAATACTTAACTCCAAGGATGCTCTTGAATCTTTTCGGTTGCTCATTTGAGAACTACGATCCTTGGATCTGGCATTGAATCATTTCCTTGTGTTTGAGAAGAACTTCTAGATTAATAGGATGGAAGCTTAATTGAAATGAATTATTAATTTTCTTATATGATGGATCAGTATAAACATCAAAAATTCCGAATTAGATTAGTTTCTCCTCAACAAATAAGTATTTGGGCCACTAAAATCCTACCCAATGGAGAGATAGTTAGATAGGTGACAAAACCCTATACTTTTCATTACAAAACAAATAAACCGGAAAAAGATGGATTATTTTGTGAAAGAATTTTTGGGCCTATCAAAAGTGGAATTTGTGCTTACGGAAATTATCGAGTAATCAATGATGAGAAAGAAGGAAAAAAAATTGTGAACAATGTGGAGTCGAATTTGTTGATTCTCGAATACGAAGATATCAAATGGGCTACATTAAATTGGTGTGTCTAGTAACCCATGTGTGGTATTTAAAGCGTCTTCCTAGTTATATCGCATATTTTTAAGATAAACCTATTAAAGAATTAGAAGGCCTAGTATATTGTGATGTGTGATTTGATCGAAATTCTGATTTTACAAATTTGGACTGATAAACTGTCATCCCATTCAATCCAATTGGGATGCCCTAGCTCTAACATGTCTTAGGAAGGAGTAACATAAAGCTTAGAATTATGGGTGTGTTCCATACTCCCAAATAAAAGGTGAATTGATCTATGGTCGATTTTGTAACAAATAAATTGAAATTTATAGTTCGACCTCGTAAAAAAATACTTTTTTGTGAAATTGAATTAGCCATTCTTTTTCATTGAGAAAAGAATTATGTTCATGTAAATAAACAAAAAATATATCATGGTTATAAAAATTTATCCATTACATATAGGCTTTAAGGAAATAGTGGTATAACCGTCGAGGTAATGTCATAACCTAAAAGATCAAATGAAACAATACATAGTGCTTTGATCAAATAGAAGAAACTCAGTGAAATTTAGAAATATTTTGATTTTTTTATTTTATTTTTTGAATATTTAGGAACTAAGACCATTCCAACGCTCTTTTTCAGAAATGAAAAATTAACCAATAATTAGGATAAGCACAAAAATTAAAGCTTTTATAAATACAGATACACCTTATAAATCAAAACTCATTGTCCATGGATAAAGAAAAACATTTCAACATAAAAAACAATAAAAACTAGGGCAAACATATAATAATGGATTCTAAATTGTAACCAAGAATCACGTATAGGTTCTATACCTTATTCATAACTAGAAAGTTTCTTTAGTCCTTTGCTAATCAAAGCTAAAATTCCTAAAAGTAGAAATAAAAAAATAGGAAAAATACTTGATATTATTAGAAATGCTTATAAAATATCATATTTATAAGGCAGAAACATAAACAAACTCTTATGAATGTGAAAAATATACTGAATTAGTTGATTCAAATTGGAATTGTCAAGTCATTCACAATAAAAAAAACATTCATTTTGATCAAACTGTCTCATTTGAGTTGTTTACTACACAACATCACACGTTTCACAATTCATTGATTGTACTTTTTTCATTAAACCTAATTTACTTCTTTTGATTTTTTTCCGATAAGTAGAAATTTATTACTATTGAAATAGATATTACAAAGTAGCAGTACACTCAATACCACCAAGAAACCCTAACCATCTAGCATACTTAGAAAAATAAGTATGATTCACAAGCCTTCTAGATACATTCATAATAATGATCCTCAAAAGTACACAATTATGCCTAGTACTATGCCGAAATACTCTAAGATTCCTTTCATGCTAAATAGTTGCAATGTAAGAGACAAATAAAGCTTCTAAAATATGTTTCTTCTTTGTTGCTTGTCGAGATCTCTTAGTTAAGGTCTTGACTTCCTGGTCCCATCCTAGAATGGGGTCACTTCTGCTAGCATTCCTCCTAATAGTCCTCCAAAGGATGGAGGTATTAGGACAAAAGAAATAAATGGTCTTTGGTCTCACTATGCTGGTGACAAAGAACACAAACTTGATCCACAGCCAGAATTATCTCCCTCAGCCTTGCTTTAGTTAACAACCTGTTTCTGCATGCAAGCCAAGCTATAAAATATAATCTATGTGTTGATACAAACCTCCATAACAGCTTTTTCCATGACTGCTTATCTTCGGCTATTCTAAGCTGCCTTGTCTCACAACTCAGGATATAGTCCTAGAGAACACTTCTAATATGTAAAATCCTGAGAAAAATTCAGGAGGTGTAGGATGTAGGAATGAATTCCTACATAAATCCATGCTTAATATAAACTAAATGCACCCATTTGACCCATAGAGTATCCTTTTTTGCTGCAATGTTCCAAAGAAGTTTCCCCAAATTCCCACACAAATCCATGCTTAATACAAACTGAAGTTGTTCAAATGGCTCTATCCCCATACAAATAACTTCTTTTGATTTTATTTCAAATAAAAAGAATGAAATATATAGATTACTCTTATCTTATATATATAAAAATCAAACTTTAGTTCTTTCACTTCACCTCGTATTTTCTCAATTTTTAGTCAAAAATGAAACTTGGTATTAGATATACAAGAAAAAAATAGAGTATAATCCATTCTTTTACTGAGGTAGGGCTAATAAAGATCAAAACTCATCTATCATTCACCCACAAAGGAAAGGGTGTTTTTTATCCGAGATTGGAAACATACCATTGAAATTCTTTAATTTTTATACTCTGATCCCCGTGAGCACACTTATGGGAATATTTAAATTTGATAAACCAACTGGTGTGTTACAACCCAAAAACTCTAATGAGACAACGAAAACAAAAAAAATTGTAGTTTTTTCATTTTCGATACTCTAGACTAGAGTATATAAAATGAAATATTAGGGCTATACGGACTCGAACCGAAGACCTTCTCGGTAAAATAGATCAAACTGATTATTATCAAAATGATTCAAACTGTTTCAAAGACCCAACATGCATTTTATTTTATTTTTTTTGCATTGGGCACTTTCATCAACTTATATAATTATCAGTTAGTCTACCATAATTTTTTATTAACAAAAATAAAATGGTTCCATGTTCTCTGATTCATTCTTTGGTTCTGATTCAGAAACACTACGAAAGTGTTTCAAAGAAGGGGTTTATCTTGAAGTAGGTATGCCATTGGCCTAGATAAATTTCAACAAAAATTGAATGGAGTATCTATCATTCTACTTAAATTAAAGCATCAACTATGAAACTTCATACACCTTAAAGTTCATAAGACTAGAAGAGATGTTTTGAGGCCCTTATACTCATTATGCCTAGCATTGAATCAGCTTGGATTTACCCTATCAATATCTCAAATCAATAATGCGTTCTATTTGATAACTAAATGGATGCCCAGATTGGATTGAACTCATTGTCAGGCTATTGTTCCCTTATTTCCTCAAAATGCTGGAGTAAGACATTAATTTATCAAGAAGATCAATTATTTTGATTCTATGATGGGCTCCGCTGAAAAACATTGGCGTGTGTGTAAACGAGGTGCTCTACCAAACTGAGCTATAACCCTTTTTGGTCTGTGTTACATATTTTAACATGTAGTTAAATTATTGTCAAGATGAATATTTCACGATCCAATATCCTACCTCTTTGTGAGGTATTACCTAATAAGTTAGATTATGTTTATAATTCAAGTGATGGGTTCCATTTTTTTCTCTTTATGTTGATAAATGACCTACATAACTAAATGGTAGAGTATTGCTTTCATATGGTGGGAGTCATTAGTTCAAATCCAATTGTAGGTATAACTTATTAAATACCAAATTAAAAGGTATCTAATAAGTTTTTGATTCATCCTATGATTATTAATAGTCCTCAAACTATTCAATTCAATAAAAGAATGAAATTCTTTTTCATTTTTATTATTTTGATTTGATTTTGATGTTTTTTTTTTAATTGTTAGTCTTTTTGTTGTTGCATTTGAATCCGATTCTTCTTGCTTTTGTTTTCTTATTATAATTCTTATATTTTTTTTTTATTCTAGGGTGTATACATAGAACTTTGATTATGCGGACGCACCCATTAGTTACGAAATCATATTGATAGCCTCTACCTACATCCTAGCTTTTCTGAGAGCTAGATTTGCCTCAATTATTTGTCTCTTGCCACCTACTTTCCTTAAGTTATCTTCTGCTCTTTAGAGAGTTTAATGAGCTTCTTGTGGATTTATGTCACTACCCTTCTCAGCATCATTGACTAAAATAGTGATCTCATTATTATTTATTCTAGCAAAACCACCTATCAGAGCCATCATTAACCATTGGTCATTAAGACGTATTCTCAAAATACCTATATCTATAGTTGTGGCAATAGGAGCATGGTGTGGTAATATGCCAATTTGGCCACTATTAGTAGATAAAATGATTTCGTTTACTTCTGAATCCCAAATAATTCGATTAGGAGTCAGTACAGAAATATTTAAGGTCATTTTTTCAATTTTCTCTCCATTTTTGAGTTCATAGCTTTCGTTGTAGCTTCCTTGATGTTACCTACAAAATAAAAGGTGTTCAAGAATATTGTTAAATTCTATGAAAAGGATCAATTGAAACCCTCTAATTGTTTTTGCTAAACCAACATATTTTCTTGGAGAACCGGTAAATACTTCTGCTACAAAAAAGGGTTGTGATAAGAAACGTTCAATTTTTTGTGCTCTTGCTATAGTTAAATGATGTTCTTCAGATAATTCGTCTAACCTAAGGATAGCTATAATGTCCTGAAGTTCTTTGTAACATTGTAAAGTTTGCTTAACTCTTTTCACACTTTCATAATGTTCCTCACCAATGATTCAAGGTTGGAGCATAGTTGATGTTGAATCTAAAGGATCTACTATTGGATATATTCCTTTGGTAGCTAATCCTCTTGATAGTACAGTAGTTACATCTAAATGTGCAAATTTTTTTGCAGGAGTAAGGTCGGTCAAATTATAAACTGCTTGAATTGAAGTTATGGACCCTTCTTTGGTCGAAGTAATTATTTCTTGTAAAGAGCCCATTTCATTACTAAGAGTAGGTTGATAACCCATAGCGGAAGGCATTCTACCCAATATGGCAGATACTTTCAATCCCACTTGGATGAAATGAAAAATATTATTGATAAGTAGAAGTACGTCTTGTTCATTAACATGTCGAAAATATTCCACCATAGTTAGGGCATTCAAACTAACTCTCATACAAGCTCCAGGTGGTTCATTCATTTGACCATAGATGAGAGCCACTTTTGATTCAGCAACATTTTGTTCATTAATAACTCCAGATTCTTTCTTTTCCATGTAAAGATCATTTCCTTCATGAGTACGTTCACCTACTCTGCCAAATACAGATACACCTATGTGAGCTTTCGCAATGTTGTTGATCAATTACATAATGAGAAATGTTTTACCCACTCTAGGTTCCCTAAATAATCCATTTTTTCCACCATGTCGATAAGGGGCTAAAAGATATACCACTTTAATTCTTTTTTGAAAAACAAATAATTTTTATCTAATTATATAAAGGTAGGTGCAGATATATGAATAGGAAATGTTGTGTGAGTATCTACATATCCTAAATTATCAACAGGCTCTCCATGTACGTTAAAAATTTGTTCGAGAGTCGCTCCGCCGAATGGAACACTTAAAGGAGTTCTTGTGTCGATCACTTCCATTCCTCGCATTAGACCATCTGTAGCACTCATAGCTACAACCCTAACTCAATTATTTCCTAACAATAGTTGTGCTTCACAAGTCACATTAATTGGTTGTCCTATAGTATCTCGACCCTTAACTACTAGAGTGTTATAAATATTAGGCATCTTGCCTGGTAAAAAAGCTACGTCCGATACCAGACCAATAATTTGAACAATATGCCCTAGGTTTGTCTTTTCAAGGGTGGAAACCCCAAGACTAAAAGTAGTAAGATTTATTCTCATAATATAATAAAGTAAAATATGTCAAATATTTTTGTGAAAATTAAAATCAATGAATAAAATAAAAGAAATGTTCGATAGAAAGTGGATCAGTTAATTTAAATTTAATAAGAAATGGAAGTGAACACTCAATTTCATTCAAATAAATTTAATAAGATTTATTCCATTTTGGATTTCTTCTATTGCTAAATTATTTAAATTTCATTGAGCAACTTTTTAAGTTTAACAAACCTATTTTCATAATATAAATTGGAAGAACAAAAATTTTGAGAAAGTCTTTTATTTATCTATAATTATGGAAGAACCCATCTATATTATCTATACAATTTGAACCTAACCCCTAAAATCAATTGAATTTATGATTCATTATTTCTATTAGATTGTCCCCATTTTTCTTATTTAGCATATTGATTTATTTCTAGCCTATTCCTTTTTTTTATAATCTTTTGTCGAGGGATTATGCATCTTTTCACATCCAGGATTTATATATACAACATATATCATTGTCAAACGTGAATTTATTTAGGCATTTTGATTCACAAAAGTCAAAGATTAGAAAATTGAAAAACAAAAGTTGGGTTGCGCTATATATATGAAAGAGTATAAAATAATGATGTATTTGGCGAATCAAATACTATCGTCTAATAATGAATTCTTTATATTAGTTGATAATTATTGTTTAGGATTTGATGAAAGATTATTGTAAAAGTTTTAATTAATGGCAAATTCATGTCTTGTAAACCTTGTTGTTGCGAGAATTTTTAATTCATGAGTTGTAGGGAGGGACTTATGTCACCACAAACAAAGGCTAAAGCAAGTATCAGATTCAAATCTAGTGTTAAAGATTACAAATTGACTTATTATACTCCTAAATGTGGAACCAAAGATACTGATATCTTTGTAGCATTTTGAGTAACTCCTCAACCTAGAGTTCCTCTAGAGGAACTAGGAGCCGTAGTAGCTACCGAATCTTCTATTGGTACATGGAAAACTATGTGGACCGATGGACTTACCAGCCTTGATCATTACAAAGGATGATGCTACCATATTGAGCCTATTGGTGGAGAAGAAAATCAATATATTTGTTATGTGGCTTATCCATTAGACCTTTTTGAAGAAGGTTCGGTTACTAATATGTTTACTTCCATTATTAGTAATGTATTTGGTTTCAAAGCCCTACATGCTCTACATTTAGAGGATTTACGAATCCCTACTCCTTATACCAAAACTTTCTAAGGACCACCTCATGGTATCCAGGTTGAGAGAGATAAATTGAACAAATATGGTCATCCTCTTTTAGGATGTAATATTAAACTAATATTGGGGTTATCCGCTAAGAACTATAGTCGAATAGTTTATGAATCTCTTTGTGGTGGACTTGATTTTGCTAAAGATGATGAAAACATGAACTCCCAACCATTTATGCATTGGAGAGACCATTTCTTATTTTGTGCCGAAGCACTTTATAAAGCACAGGCTGAAATAGGTGAAATCAAAGGGCATTACTTCAATGCTACTATAGGTACATGTGAAGAAATGATCAAAAGCACGATATTTGCCATAGAATTGGGAGTTTCCATCGTAATGCATGACTACTTAACCAGGGGATTCACAGCAAATATGGGCTTGGCTTATTATTACTGGGATAATAGCCTACTTCTTCATATCCACCATGAAATGCATGCACTTATTGATAGATAGAAGAATCATGGTATATATTTTTGTGTACTAGCTAAAGCATTACATCTATCTGATGGAGAACATATTCATTCTGGTACCATAGTAGGTAAACTTGAAGGGGAAAGAGAAATCAATTTAGGCTTTGTTGATTTATTACGTGATGATTATATTGAAAAAGATCGAAGTCGTAGTATTTATTTCACCCAACCTTGGGTTTCCCTACTAGGTGTTCTACCTGTAGCTTTCGACGGTATTCACGTTTGGCATATGCCTGTTCTAACAAAAATCTTTGGGGATGATTCTATTCTATAGTTCAGTGGAGTAACTTTCCTCCACCCTTGGGGAAATGCATTGGGTGGTGTAGCAAATCGAGTCGCTCTAGAAGCATGTGTAGAAGCTCGTAATGAGAGGTGTGATCTTGCTTGTGAGGGTAATGAAATTATCCACAAGGCTTCCAAATGGAGCCCTAAACAAGCTGTTTCTTGTGAGGTATGGAAGGAAATCAAATTTGAATTTGAAGCAATGGATACTTTGTAATCTAGTAATCACTGTTTGGTCCCTTAATTTAATTGAAACTTAGCCCAATCTTTTACTAAAAGATTGAGCTGAATCCAGCTATTTATATGTTTTTGAGAGTGACTTATCTAGTTATACAAGTAAGATCTTTAATTAAAAAAATATAAGACGAAACACTCAAATGTTTCTATTTTTATGCCGGATTGACAATTAATCTTATGGATCCCTAGGATTGGTGTATTTTTTAGAGAGTTATATCCAGTCGGTTCAGACCATTATCATGGATATAGAGTCATGTATAAGAGCTAATTCTACCCATCCTGTATAGTCTTTTTTTTCATATTTAGATTGAAAACTTCAATTGATTCTTTGTTTTATTATTTGCAAGTTAATTATGACACAAGATTGTACGAAAATAATTTATTCATTTTATAGAAAAAATGAAAGATTTTTTATGTTTATGCAAATTTGACATGACATAGGAGAACACCCCTTTTTTAATTATAAAATTCAAAAATTAATATCATATAGAATTAGAATGAACTAATACCACATATTCTTTAAAAGAATAATCTAATAACTCGTTTGATTTAAAAATCCCAATATATATTAGATGCTTATTCTGATAGGAAATATTCAAATGACATTCCATTGAATGACCATTCATCTATTGTATTTTCAAGCAAATAGGGGGCAAGAATAATCTATGGAAAAATGGGGGTTCAATTCGAAATTTTCTAAGGAAGAGTTAGAACAGGGATGTGGGCTAAAGAAATAAACAAGCAGTCTTGGTCCTATTAAAAATACCTAAAAATACCTGTAAAGGTGAAGATCCGAGTCTAAATTCTAATAGTCAGAATATTGATAGTAACAGTTCTAGTTATAATAATGTTGATGGTTTATTCGGTGTCAGGAACTTTTAGAATTTCATCTGTGATGATACTTTTTTAGTTAGGGTTAGTAAAGGGGCCAGTTATTCAACTTATTTTGATATTAGAAATAATATTTTTGAGATTGAAAATGATCATTCTTTTCTGAGTGAACTACAAAGTTAATTTTTGAATTATTGGAATTCTAGTTCTCTGAATACTGAATCGAATGGATTTAAGAGTGAAGATCCCTATTATAACTGTTGCGTATGTGATAGGTAATATATTTGGAATAATCACATTAATAGTATTATTGCCGATTATCTTCATTCTCAAATGTGTATTCATAGTTCAGTTTTTTATGGTAGTGACAATTACAGTTACATTTCTAGTTACATTTGGGGTGAAAGGAAGAGGTCTAGTATAGGAACTAGCACGAATAGTAGTGATGTAACTATAAGAAAATAAAGTGTGAATAGTCTTCATCATGTAATTGAAAAATACAAGCATTTGTGGATTCAATGTGAAAATTTTTACGGCTTAAATTGTAAGAAACTTTTGAAGTAAAAAATGAATATTTGTGGACAATGTGGATATCATTTGAAAATGAGTAGTTTAGAGAGAATTGAACTTTTGATTGATCCTGGTACTTGGGATCTTATGGATGAAGACTTGGTTTCTCTGGACCCTATTGGATTTCATTTCGAGGAGGATCCTTATAAAGATCGTATTGATTCTTATCAAAAAAAAATGGGGTTAACTAACGCTATTCAAATGGGTATAGGTCAACTAAACAGTATTCCCATCACAAATAGATTTACGGATTTTCACTTTATGGGAGGTAGTATGGGTTTCGTAGTAGATGAGAAAATTGCTCGGTTTGTTGAGTATGCTTCCAATCAATTTCTACCCTTTATTCTAGTATGCGCTTTTGGAGGGGCATGCATATAAGAAGGAAGTTTGAGCTTGATGCAAATGGCTAAAATATTACTACTTTATATGATTATCAATCAAATAAAAAATTATTCTATGTAGAAATTATCACATCTCCTACTACTGGTGGGGTGACAACTAGTTTTGGTATGTTAGGAGATATAATTATTGTCGAACCCAATGCTTACATTGCATATGCTAGTAAAAGAGTAATTGAAAAAACATTGAATAAGAAAGTACCTAAAGGTTCACAATTAACCAAACATTTATTTCATAAGGGTTTATTTGATTCAATCATACCACGTAATCTTTTAAAGTATTTTGTAAGTGAGTTATTTTAGCTGCATTATTTCCTTTGAATTGTAATAAAGTTGAGCATGAAAGTCAATTATAAATTATTGCACTGAGTATATGCTCACTTAAATATATTATATATAATTAGTATAATTATATAATTAGTTAGATAATTAGAATTCAAATTAAGATATTATTAGAACAATATAAAAGAGAGGTACAAATAGTAAATTGAGGTACCCATTATATGAAAACTATCAACTTTCCCTCTATTTTGGTGCTTTTAGTGGGCCTAGTATTTTCGGCAATTACAATGGCTTCTTTATTTCTTCATGTTTAAATACACAAGATTATATAGTCACAATGGGATCAAATCGAATTTTGTGAAAATTCAGATTTGAATCATAACATAGATATCAATTTAGTTGAAAGTGGAATATGGTATAACACGTGATTTCTTCCAAACATTAAAAAAATTATGTATGTGAAAACAGGTAATTTAATTCAAGTTATTTTAAAATAGAAAGTTAATGTATGTAGAGATCTATGACGGAGTGGGTTCTATGAAGGGGATATTCTTATATCAAACTAATTTGATGAATTACCCCATAAAACTTCACATCCAAATAGAATGGTGCTAGTTGATGCGATTTACTTCTAAAACAAAACGAGTATGCAAACTAAAATGAGTTTTACTTTACATGTTCTTTTTTAAATTCAAATTCAATTAAATGCAACTTGATATAGTATGAATTGGCGATCAAAACATATATGGATAAAACTTATAATAGGGTCTCAAATAATAAGTAATTTTTTCTAGGCTTTTATCCTATTTTTAGGTTCCTTCAACTTCTTATTGTTAGACCTTCCAACTATCTTAGTAGCTATTTGATATCTTTATTTCCTTCTTAGAAAATCCTTATTTTTTCCACAAGGGACTGTGATGTCTTTCTAAGGGATTGCAGGCCTCTTTATTTGTTCCTATTTATGGAACACAATTTCATGGAATTTAGGTAGTGGTTATGATTTATTGATAGAAAAGAAGGTAGAGTGTGCATTTTTCGTTGGGGATTCCTTGGAAAAAATTGTCATGTATTCCTATGATTCCTTATAAAAGATATTCATTCGATAAGAATAGAACTTAAAGAGGATATTTCTGCTCGTCAAATCCTTTATCTAGAAATCTGAGGCTAAGGGGCCATACCGTTGACTCTTACAAATGAGAATTTGACTCCGTGAGAAATTAAACAAAAAGCTGCTGAATTGGCCTATTTCTTGCATGTACCAGTTAAAGTTCTTTGAAATGAATTGATGAAAATCTACTTTCTCATTCTCAGATGGGGGTAAAACAACTCTCCAAGTTTTGTATTGTTTTGACACCCATTTTTAATTATCACTTCGCATTCATAAATTTCTATCCATTTTATTTTTATTTTTCTACTATGGGTAGTCAATTCAATTTTTCAAAATATTTGATATTTTGATAGTTTTATTTATTTTTGTTTCAAAATATTAATTATTTACTTGAAGTTAATTTTTCAGCTATTTGTCAAAAGGAAAGAATTGCTTCAAATTTGACAAATTCAAATATTTTGAAAAAAGAAGTTTTTATTATTTCTTTATTAGATTTTTTTATTATTTCCACATTCTTCCAAATTATCAAGGAAATATTCATCATCAAATGACAAATCCAAGAACAAATTTATAGATTTGATTCCTTGTAATAGAACTCATGCTTTATATAGAGTCGACAAATAAAATTAGTTCATTAACAATTGAATTTAAGGATGAAAAAAATGTCAAAAAAGAAAATTTATTCCCCTTCTATTTATTTCATCTATAATATTTTTACCTTTTTGTATCTCTCTCTCATTTCATAAAAATATGGAATCTTGGGTTACTAATTGGTGGAATACTAAACAATCCGAAACTTTTTTGAATGATATTCAAGAAAAGAGTGTTCTCACAAAATTTATAGAGTTAGAGGAGCTACTCTTGTTGGATAAAATGATAAAGGAATAACCAAAGATACATTTACAAAAACATCATATAGGAATACACAAAGAAACAATTTAACTGATTAAGATATACAATGGGGATTTTGTTCATACGATTTTGCACTTCTCGACAAATATAATTTGTTTCATTATTCTAAGTGGTTATTCTATTATGTGTAATAATGAACTTCTTATACTTAACTCTTTGATTCAAGATTTTCTACATAACTTACGTGACACAATCAAAGAATTTTATATTCTTTTATTAACTTAATTCTGTATCGGATTCCATTCGTCCCATGGTTGGGAACTAATGATTGGTTTTATCTACAAAGATTTTAGCTTTTTTTATAACAATCAAATTATATATGGTCTTGTTTCCACTTTCTTTTCATTCTAGACACAATTTTAAAATATTGGATCTCCCATTATTTAAATCGTATATCCCCATCGGTTGTAGTGATTTATCATTCAATGAATGACTAAAATCAAAAGGATCTACCATAAATTAGTTTATATTAATCCAATTAGAATGTTTGTTACTTTCGTCCAAAGCAAAGAATTGACAATCAGACTGACTCTTTCTATGTCTACCCATCCAAGGTAAGGAGTTTTTCTGAGAATCAAGTAAATAGCATATTCATGGATAGTGAACTAGATTAGCGTCCTACCCCAATTTAGTGTAGAAATTTTCGGGATCAAGAATTTGACTATGCAAACTAAAACTCTAAATACCTTCTCTTGGATAAAGACACATATTACTCAATCCATTTATATATTTCTTGTGATATATATAATAACTCAGTCACACAATTCAAATGCATATCCCATTTTTATGTAGCAGGATTATGAAAATCTAAGAGAGGCTACTGGTCGTATTGTATGTTCCAATTGCCATTTAGCGAATATGCCCATGGATATTGAGGTTTCACAAGTAGTCCTTCCTAATACTATATTTGAATTAGATATTTGAATTCCTTATGATATCCAACTAAAACAAGTTCTAATTCAAAGCTAATAGAAAAAAGGGGGCTTTAAATGTGGGGGTTGTTCTGATTTTACTTAAGGGTTTTGAATTAGCTCCACCCGATGCATATATTTCTGATTTTACTTAAGGGTTCTGATTTTACTTAAGGGTTTTGAATACTGTATTTCTCTTGTGATGAAAGAAAAAAAAAGGTAATCTTTCTTTTCAGAGCTACCACCCCAATCAAAAAATAATCTTGTGGTAGGTCCAGTTTCTGGGAAAAAATATAGTGAAATCACTTTTCTTATTGTTTCTCCCAACCCTTCTACTAAGATGAATGTTCACTTCTTAAAATATCCAATATACATAAGCAGAAATAGGGGAAGTGATGCAAGTGCATCTAATGTATCTCATGTTCCTAATTATTCTTAAGGTAAGGAACAATTAGCATTCTTCATAATGGAGCCAATCATTTCAAATGTTCTTGATAATATTTCTATACTTGGTATTGAAAACACTTCAAGATATTTTTGCAGATATGTTACATATTTGCAAGGTGAAGAAGTCAACACACAAAAAGAGACTTTAAGTGTACAAGCATTCAAAGGCTATGGCATACATGGGATATATACCACCTTCTTGTACACGCATATGCAGATTGGAATATAGAAATCATTTGAACACAAATTCACAAGTTAATAGTTGCATTTTCCTCCCTTTGGAGTTCCATCTAGATAGGAGAGTACCCAAGGAAATTATTCCTCTTTAGAACCCTTCAAATGTGCATTAACATTCAAAGGATATACTATCACCAAAGCTTGCACCATTTTGAGTTTAATCTTCATTAAACCAAACTATTTTTCCTCAACTTCAACCTGTGAATGATCCAAACAAAGAAGTGATTTGATCCTGCACTTCTCTTCTACTTTGATCCACACCATTTTTGGTATCAAAGCTCTAAATTATTTGCCTTTCCTTCGGTCATCTAGATTTCTTATTTTTCCTATTACCGCATGCAAGAAAAGTATTCTTCAAGAATCCACCGAAATAGGCTATCTTCATCCGGTTCTTGAACTTCATCTTCTTCTAGAATATTCAAATTGAATCTTGGTTGAAGATTTAAACTTCTTGAGGAAATCTTGTTGAAGTTATTCACAGCTTCAACCAAAGAAGATTATCATCTTCTTCGACCTCACTCTTCAACGATTCATCCTATTCATATCTTCAACCTACATTCGTCCGACATTTTCTTCTAGTTTTACCCTTCGAATTACAACATTCCTTTTTTTTTCCTTTCTTTCCTCAATTCGTCCAATAAGCTCTCTTTTCATTTTCTCCTCCACGTATCTTCTTATCAAAGATACAAACACTCCCTGGAAACTCCTTGGTTTGAATGGAAAATTTTGAACCTTCGAACCTTACCTTTTTCTCCCAACCTATTAACATATACTCTCCTCTTTCTCTCCTTCACTTATTTAGGTGTTAAAAACCTAGCATCTTCAACTTGAAGATACCACTCCCTTGATACATCTTTGAAGCCTCTTTCGATATTTTATGTGACTTGTTTGTTTGTCACAAGAAACCCTCATTTCCAACCAAGAGTTATTGCATAAAAAAATTCCCAACCTTTTTACTTCAATATTTGCGTGAACAAGGTAAAAAAGGAGAAAACAATACTTGCTTAAATCTTAGCAAGATCTACCCTATTTCACTTGATTACAAGTAAACTTCTAGGACTATCATTAGTTGCTGAATTATTTGTGGAAGTTAGGTGTTGTGTTGTAACTTCACCATGGCAAGTGAAGATGTGCGTGCATTGGTGGAGTCTATCAAGAGCTTGACCACATGCATGGATGCCCAGGTACATACTCCTACAACACTTCAACAACAATTGCAGAGTGTGGAAGCTAAACTAGTAGATCAAGGGAAGTTTTATCCATACCCAAATCAATTGGAGGCCATGCAAGATAGTGTGGAAGGAAAAATGAGGCATGCAATTCAAGAAAAAGGAGGATGTGGACATGAAAATTTGAATTATTCTGAGGATTGGGAAGAAGAGATGAGTTCTTTTGACTCAAGCAATAATGGAAGACCACATCCATTCTAAGTAAGACATGCATACAATTAGGATCAAGGTATCAAAATAGACCTTCCTCAATTTCATGGTGAATTAAATGTGGAATTGTTTTTTGAATGGTTGCATGAAATAGAGGCTATACTTGAATTTAAATAGTATAATGATGAAAGAAAATGTAAGCATGCTACTCTTAAGTTCAAAAGATTTGCTATAGTTTGGTATGACAACTTAAAAAAGACAAGAGAAATACAAGAGAAAAAAATTAAGTCATGGGAAAAACTTAAAAAGAACCTAAGAAAAAAATTTGTTCCTAGAGTATATGAACAAGATATGTATGTAAAAATGACAAGTCTAAGTCAAGGATTATCTAGTGTAAGAGAATACACTAGAGAATTTGAAAAACTAGCACTTATACGTCATGTCCAAGAAAGAAAAGAACAAAAATGTAAAGTTGATATGTTTGCATATGATTCTCTTGATGGATTGATTAAGTTGCCATTCAAATTTGAAAAGAAAAAATCAACCAAGGCCTATGTTAAGTCTAATGTTTCAGCCTCATCTAAACCCTATTTGAATACCTTTACACCTAAAACTACATCTTCATATGATAAAAGGAATAATCAAGATGAAAAAGATAAAAATAAGGTGGTTGAAATGTATAATAAACAATGCTTCAAATGTAAAGGACATGGGCACTTTGCTAAAGAATGTCATAACTAAAGAGCTTTAACCTTGAGTGAAATATAAGGCATGGAACCATGTGGTGAAGATGAGAATCTAGAAATGGAATCTCCTAATAAATTTTTAATCATGGGTGAAGAAGAAGGAGACCTACATTTTGTGCTTGAAAGAGTGTTACAAATTCAAACTAATGTGACACCTACTCAAAGAGAGAAAAAATTTTAAAACTAAGTGTAAAATAGGTGATATGGTTTGTAGACTCATTATTGATAGTGGTTCATGTACAAATGTTTCTAGTGAAGTAATGGTTAAGAAGTTTGGTCTAGAGACTACTAATCATCCTAAACCCTATTCTTTATAGTGGTTAAACAAGGATAAAGGAGCTAAGGTAAGCCAAATAACCCTAATCACATTTTCCATTAGAGACTACCATGATGAAGTTTTGTGTGATGTTTTACCTATGGATTCTTGTGGTTTACTTTTAGAAAGACCATGGCAATATGATTGAGAAGCAACTCATGATGGAGTAACCAATGAATATGTGGTGAAAAGGGAAAACAATTGTATAGATTAATACCTTCTCTATGTGATATGCCTTTGAGTGATGATAAAAAGAGATTATTTTTACATGAAAAGGCTATGGAAAAGTGCATAGAAGAAGAAGGAATTTTCTATGCCTTAGTTGCTAAATATTCTAAACTTGGAGAGCAACAACTTGATAACCCTAATTTGAATAAGCTACTTGATGAATATCATAATGTATTTCCTAATGATTTACCCCCTGGATTACCACCTAAAAGAGGTATAGAACATGCTATTGATCTTATTCCTAGAATGCCTCTTCCAAATAAACCTGCTTATAGATGTAACCTAGAGGAAGCTAAGGAATTAAAAAAAAATCCAAGAGCTTGTGGATAAAGGATTTGTGAGAGAAAGTATGAGTCTTTGTAGTGTTCCTGCCCTACTAGTGCCTAAAAAATATGGTACTTGGCATATGTGTATAGATTCAAGAGCAGTGAATAACATTACTATCAAATATCATTTTCCTATGCCTAGGTTAGATGATATTCTAGATGAAATTTGTGGAGCACAAGTATTTTCCAAAATTGATTTAATAAGTGGTTATCATAAACTAAGGATTAGGGAGGGAGATGAGTGGAAAACTACTTTCAAGACTAAATATGGTCTCTATAAATTGATGGTTATGCCTTTTGGGTTATGTAATGCACCTAGTTCATTCATGAGAATTATGAATGAAGTTATCTGACCTTTCCTTGGTGATTTTATTGTTGTATATTTGGATGATATTATTTTGTATAGTAAAAATAGGCATGCTCACCTAGTGCATTTGGGAAAATTGTTTGATAAGCTAAGGGAAGCTAAACTTTATTGGAAACTTGAAAATTGTGATTTCATGCTTCCAAGTGTAGTTTTCCTAGGATATATTGTTAGTGGAGAGGGAATTAAAGTAGATCCTAATAAGACTAGAGATATACAAAAATGGCCTATCCCTAAAACTTTTCATGATGTGAGAAGTTTTCATGGGTTAGCTAGTTTTTATAGAAGATTCATCAAGGATTTTTCTACTATAGTTGCACCTATTACACAACTCATGAAAAAAGGTGAATTTAATTGGGGACAAGAAGCTACTCAAGCCTTTGAGACCCTAAAAACAAAACTTTATAATGCTCCTGTCCTATCTATACCCATCTTTGACCTTCTTTTTTAAGTAACTTGTGATACTAGTAGAGTTGGGATAAGAAGTGTCCTCTCATAGGGAAAGAAACCTATAACATTCTTCTTTGAAAAGTTAAATGGAGCCAAACTTCACTATTCAACTTATGACAAGGAATTATTTGCCATTATATGAAGCTTAGAGACATGGATTCATTATCTGAGACCAAAACCCTTGTGTTATACTGGATCATGAGAGTTTAAAATATTTACATGGTCAAAAGAAAGTTAGTCCGAGACATGCAAAGTGGGTGAGTTTCTTATAATCTTTTGTGTTCTCTATCAAACATTTAGATGGAAAAGAAAATGTAGTAGCTAATGCTCTTTCTCATAGATCTACATTACTTGTTATGATAGATGCCAAAATCTTATGTTTCGAAATGTTAAAAGAATTGTATCCTAAAGATGAAGATTTTCAGGATATATTCAATGCATGTAAAGAAAGTGGATATCATGGTAATTATGTCATACAAGATGAATTTTTGTTTAGACTAAATAAACTTTGTATTCCTAGATTGGTATTCAAGACTTACGAATTATGGAAGTACATGAAGGTAGAATTGTGGGACATTTTGGTATACATAAAACTATGGAATTATTACAAGAAAATTTTTACTAGCCACAAATGCTTAAATATGTACAAGCTATAATAAGTAGATGTTCTATGGGTCAAAAATGTAAAGGTTACTTTCATAAAGGCTTATACATACCTTTACTAGTTCCAGATAAACCAAGGGAAGGAGTTAGTATGGACTTTATCCTAAGGTTACCAAGAACACAACGTGGTAAAGATTCTATTCTTGTGGTAGTAGATAGATTTTCTAAAATGGCTCATTTTATTCCATGTAATAAAATTGATGATGCCACGTAAGCTGTTAACTTGTATTTTTGAAAAATTGTTAAACTCCATGGTGTGCCTAAAAGTATTGTCTCGGATCCAGGTGTCAAGTTTATGAATTATTTTTGGAAAACTTTGTGGCATATGATTGGTACTAAATTGTTACTTAGTAATTCACATCATCCACAAACCAATGGTCGAATAGAGGTAATTAATCGAACTCTTGGTACATTATTAAGAGGTTTGGTTAATAGAAGTACTAAAGATTGGGATGTTAAGTTAGCTCATGCAAAGTTTGCTTATAATCGAAGTCCATCAAGTACTGTTCAAGCTAGTCTGTTTGAAGTTGTTTATGGAGTGAATCCAAACATGCCAATCAATATAGTGTCTTTAAAGAAAGGAGAATGAAAAAATTATGAAGTTAGAGATAGAGTCAAATTATTTCAATAGCTTCATTAGAAAATAAAGACCAATATTGAAAAAGCTAATGCCAGGTATAAAGCTCAAGCAAATAAGTATAGAACTCTATAGGTATTTTCTCCTGGTGACTTAGTTTGGTTACATTTGCATAAAGAAATATTTCCTAATTTATGTAAAAATAAACTAATGCCAAGAGCTGACGAACCTTTTAAAATATTAAGAAAATTTGGGGATAATGCTTATGAACTTGAACTTCCAGATGATTATGGTAGAATTTCAAGAAATTTTAATACTTGTGATTTGTCTCCTTATTATACTGATGATAATTTGAGGATAAATTCTTCTCAACTTGGGGAGAATGATGCAGGTGCATCTAATGTATCTCATGTTTCTAATGATTCTCAAGGTAAGGAAGAATTAACATTCTTAATAATGGAGCCAATCATTTTAAATGTTCCTGATAATATTTCTATACTTGGTATTAAAAACACTTCAAGATATTCTGACAGGTATGTTACATATTTGTAAGGTGAAGAAGTCAACATACAAGAAGAGACTTAAAGTGTACAAGCATTCAAAGCATGCAAGGCTATGACATTGATAAGTTCTTATTTTGACATATTTTATACCCTTATAAACTTAGTTTTTAGTATTTTATTTAATTAATATAGGTAAATAATTATGATTTTATGCTTAAGTGGTAATAATTGCATAAATTTTATTATTTAAGCCAAAATAATAAAAAATTAAGTTAATTTGGAATATAATATTATTTATTAGTTTTTATTAAATTTTATTTTACAGGTACTATTTTTATAAAAAAAAAGAAAAAAAAATTGAACCTTTGGACCAATGGTCCAAGAGCCAAAGGCCCAAAGGTTAGGGAACGACAAAGAAAAAAAAGACAAACGGGCCAAACTGAGCTCAGTAGGCCTCGACGCATGGCACAGAAGACAAGACGAATGAAAATAAAAAGAGCGCTGATGTGGAAGAGGCAACTGCATGGAATAAAAAGCAATAGAGAGTTGTTAGAGGCGAAAGAAGAAAAGAAACATGATAAAAAAGAAAGCTGCGAGAAGGCCGAAGGGGTAGCAGCCATCAGCGGCTCAAGTAGAAAAAGGTTGGCTATAACGCAGAGGGAGCCGCACAAAAGAATCAGCGAGGCGACGCAGAGTAGTGCTGCATAGAAACCAAGGCGAGAAGAGCAGCCGACGCACGGAAGGCAAGGCACCAGTGCCCCCGCAGCTAGAAAAAAAAACAAAAGAATTAGTTGCACAAAATTCAAGGCCAACGAAGACAAGAAGAAATAAGGAAGAAATTTACCTGGTAGAATTTATTCCAGGTAAAATTAATTTTTATTTAAATTAATTATTGATATTTTATCTAAAATTAATTATGATTATTTCTTTCTATATTGAATTTATATTTTGGATATATGTTTCTATATAATTAATTTAATAATTATGGCTGACTGATTATTTATTAATACGGAATAACTTGAAACCCTAGATTAGGGTTTGAATCATAATTTTATTTTCTTTGTTTGATGAGATTGTTTATTAACTCTATATTAATTAATATCGTTTATATTTATATAATTATGTCAAGTATAATTTATTTGGTATATGCCTTTGAAATGGCCCAAAAATTTTAATTTTATTATTTATTATTAAATAAGATTTTATTATAAAAATTCATTAAATAATTTATTATTTTTAAAATAAAAGGAAATTAATTAGGGCAAATTAATAAGAAATTTTATAAATATTTTAATTAGAGGAAATTTGGGTATTTTAACTAATTAAAGATTTTAATTTGGAAATCAATTAAATAAATTATTTTATTTAAATTAAGAAAGAGAAATAGTTTCAAATTAATATTAATTTGATAAATAATTTAATTGAATAAAATTAGGGTGTTTTGCTAATTAAAATGGAATTTATGAAAATTATTTTAAAAATCATAATTTAACCTAAAAAGGGATTTAAATATTATTTTATTTAAATATTATTATTTTTAAATATTCCAAATATTTTGATTAATTTAAATACCTAATCTAATTATTTTTCATTTTTCCCATTTCCTTTTTCTTTTTCTTCTTCCATTGTCCTTTCTTTTTCTTCTTCTTTTCCTTTTTTCCCTCCCTTGAATTGGGCCTGGTCACATCCCATCTTCTTTCTTCTCTTGTCGTGACCCACTCCCGTCTCTTTCTTTCCTTCTTCCCTCGGCAGCCAGCGCGCCGAGTTTCTTATCCTTTTTACACAAAATGTGTCGTTTCATTTAAGCAACCACCCCACTGCACTCGAACCACCCGGTCTCCTCTTCTTTTCTTTTCCTTCTTTTCTCCCTTGAACCGCTGGTTCTTCCCCCCATCTTCTTCTTTCTCCTTCCCCAGCCACGTTCGACCTGCAACCTCCACTGCCACCTCCGAAAATCTCACTGTTGGTTATAGCCGTTTTGAACGACCATTTTCCTTCCTCTCTCCCCCCTAACCCATCATCCATTTTGAACCAATCCACCTCCCTTTTTCTCGTGCACGATCTTCCCTCTCTCCTTGCATAACTATTCCTTCCACATTCAAACTTTCGCCAACAACCATTATCGGCCGGTGCACTCACCCCTGCCCTATCACGCCTTTGACTAGAACCCTAACCTCCCTTCTAAGCCTATAAATACCCCCCATAATAGCCCTGTATCGAGCTTTTGTCTCCTACCCAAAATTTCCCATCCTTGTCGCCACCACCTTTTTAGACGCTTCGTCCGCCACCTCTGGCTAACTTCGTCACCAAATCTATCCACCAAAGCCTTCCCTACACCTCCCTCTAGCTAACCAAATCATCCATTCCCCTTGATTCTTCCTGCATAAGCCACCCCGATTGTGCGAAGTAGCCTTCTTGACCAACCTATATTTTTGCTTCCGCCGCCCTTCAAACCACCATTAGCCACCTATTCCACCATTTCCGCCACTTCTTTCACCCCCCCCCCCCATTCTCTTCAACAAACCCTCCTCTGCCTTCCCCTACCCTTCTTTTCCCCTTCCTCCCTCTCCTCCTCTCCCTCTAGGCATTCTTAAACAGCCCAACTTCCACCTCCATTCTCCCTATCTTTTTCCCAACATTCAACTTTCCCCCTTTTCTCCTCTTTTTTCGGCCGCCACCACCGTCGTGCACCACTACCGGTGCTGCATATCCCTACCAGCCTAAGGTTGAACCCTAGACCCTCTCAACCCTTTTCCCTATTTTTACAAGCCTTAAATTTTTTATTTAAATTATTCTAATATAAAGTCTATTATTATTATTATTATTATTATTATTATTATTATTTCCATTTTTAATATGTATTATTATTGTTATGAATATTAATGTTTTTATTATTATTATGTTGAATTGTGAATCCCTATTGTAATTTTTAATTCTATTTAGCACTATTACCCTTATTATTTCTATTATTACTATTATTAACATTAATATGTTATAAGTAATTATTATTATTATTTCCTATTTCGAATTTCTATTATTTTTATTTCATTATTATTAATACAAATATTTTACCATTAGTGTTGTTAATAATGTTAATAATAATAATAATAATAATAATAATAATAATAATAAAATTATTATTATTATTATTATTATTATTATTATTATTATTATTATTATTATTATTATTATTATTATTATTATTATTATTATTATTATTATTATTATTATTATTACTACTACTACTACTACTATTACTATTACTATCATTATTATTATTTTCAAGTGTTAGTATTATTATTTTATATAGGGCTAAAACCCTATTGTGCTTATTTTAAATTTTAGTAGTAGTATTATAAATATCATGTCTTATCATTATTAGGGTTATTAGTATTTTTATTATTATTAGTATTTATTATTATTAATGTTATTATTATTATTTATTAAGTTATTATTACTCAATGTAGGGGGAAACCCTACTTCTTTTATCTTCAATCATTACCTTTACTATTATTACCATTATGGTTATTATTATTTTGTAATATTATTATGGTTTTTATCATTATTATTATTATTATTATTATTATTGCATCACTATTATTATTCCTAAATTTTATTACTTATTTTACTAATATTATTATTAGTATTATTTTGTGTTATGGTTGCTGTTATTGAAATGCCCCAAAAATTTCTAATTTTATAAATTACTTTCAAATGATATTTATTAGAAAAATTATTCAAATAAATTATTTTTATTAAAATAAATTGAATTAATTACGGCAAATCAAGAATAAATTTATAAGTATTTTAATTAGGAGGAATTTGGGTATTTTAACTAATTAAAGATTTTAATTTGGGAATTAATTAAATAAAATATATTATTTAAAATAAGAAGGAGAAAAAAGTTTGAAATTAATAATAATTTTATAAATAATTTAATTGACGAAAATTAGGGTGTTTTACTAATTAAAATAGAATTTTTGAAAAATATTTTAAAAACCCTAAATTAGCCTAAAAAGGGAATTTAATATTTTTATTAAAAAATATTTTATGTTAAATACCCAAAATATTCTTATTAATTTATTTAAAACCAAAACCTTAAATTTCTCCTTTTTCCTTTTCTTTTCTTATTTTTCTTTTTCTTTCTTTCTTTTTCTTCTTTCTTCCGCGGTTGGGCTTGGACGTGGCCCAACCCACCCTCTCTTCCTCCCCCCTCGGCCCAGCATCGCTGGCTTCTTCCTGCGTGGGCCCAGACGCGACGTTTGGTGCGGTTTTATGTGTGCAACATACCACACTCGTGCCAACCGCCCGATTCTCCCCTTTTCTTTTCTTTTCTTTCCCTTGCCGACTAGTCCACCTCCTTTTCTTCTTCCTCATTTCTCCTTCGTTGACGCAGCTGTAGCTCCCAACTCCAACAATGGCGTCGCCGGCTACAGGGACTTTGATCGGTTGTTTCTTGCCGCATTGTATTCCCCTTGACTTGAGGAATAAATTGGCATAACTCTCGTCCATTATCTCTCGCCCATTTCCTCTCCCTAGCCTCGTGAAACTTCAATCCAACCAAACGATTGCTAACCAATTACTGCCTCCGGCCATCCAAATCCTCGCACCTCTTACCTTCCTGCCGACCCCCAAAACCCTATTTTACCATCTACAATCTATAAATAGCCTAGTTGTAGATTTTTTTGGAGTTTTTTCTTCCCTGAAAACCCTAAGCAAGAGCCGGCCGCCACCTTGACTTCAAACGCTTCCCGCGCTGTCGATAGTCAACCTCCGCGCCACCACAGCATTCCAATTTCTTCCTTGAAATTTTCTCTAATTAACTAAATCAATTTCAACCTTCGATTCTTCTTTCACGGGCCTCCATAACTGTGCAAAGTTTGTTGCTCATCTCGCTAGAATTTTCACCCCGAATCCTTAAGCCGCCATCCGCCGCCGTTTCCGCCACTTCTATTGCCCTTTGAACCACCCAAAAACTCCCTCTAATCCTCCTCCACCGAACCATAACCTCATTTTATTTTTCCCCCTGCTCCTTCTCTCTTTTTCTTCATCTTTTTTCCCTCTAAGATCATTTGTCCGGCCACCGCCGTGAACCACCGCTGGTGCCGCCCATTCCCACCAACTCAAGGTGAAACCCTAGACCTTCTTAGTCATTATTTACTATTTATTGTAAGTTATTCTATTTTTATTTTATTTATTAGTAATTATTCAAATATAATAAATATTTCCTTGCTATTAATATTATTATTATTTATGCTGAATTTTACTTGCAGGGTAGAGAGTGGTAATAAAATAATTTTATTGTTATTTTCGAATTAAGTTATTAATTGAATTATTATATGATAATTATCATTCTTCTTCTTATTATTAATATTATAATTATTAGAATAATTATTATATTCATTTTATTAATTATTCTGGAAAATCATAGGCCCTAATTTTGTATTAACACTCGCACTTATGTATTTTAGTATTATTATTTCTATTGTTTTCATAACCATTAATAATAATATTATTATTATTATCTTTATTATTTTAATATTATTATATATGTTATTAATTTTATTATTAATATTTATAAATAGTAGGTCATTAGTTATAAGTAGGGTCGAAACCCCACTTTAAATTTAAAGCTTATATATATATTATTATTTTTATTAGTATTATTATTTTTAATATTATATTTATTTATAATATTCATTTGTTGTTATTATTATTATCATTTTTTTTTTATTTTATCTTTACTAATATTATTTTGGTGACGAGTAGAAACCCTTATATCACCTTTTTATTTTGAATTGCATTAGTTTTATTATTAATTTTCTACTAGTATTTTGTAGAGTCAATTCTAGTATACGAATTTTTAATTAAAAATAATATCTTGGGATAAGTTAGAAATAATAGCATTCTTAAGAGAAAACCTAATCCTAGTATTTTTTCCATAGTAGGTGAGCCCAACCAAAGCCCTCAAGTGATATAGGAGTGTGCTCCAAGACCGGTGACGTTTTAGGTAAGAGGTGCTAAGGCCGTTTGTGTGTTTACATGCATTATGTGCTTCATATGCCATGTAATCTATGTTATCATTATTGATTATGCCGTATATGATATGATGTGGAGTTCACGTATGATCTTGGGTGGTTATATAGCATGTGTTTTATTTATATGTGATGATATGTGATGTGGCCTTAAGACATGCATGTTAGGGTTTGCATGATGCTATTAATATTGCATGGTGATATTAGGGTTGCATGGAAGTATGGTATGTTGCATGGAAATTAGAGTTTTCATGGAAGTGTGGTACGTCGCATGGTGATATTAGAATTGCATGGAAGTGTGGTATGTTGCATGGAAATTAGAGTTTGCATGGAAGAGTGGTATGTTGCATGGCGACATTAGGGTTGCATGGAAGTGTGGTACGTTGCATGGGAATGAGAATTTGCATGGAAGTGTGGCATATTGACGGAGAATTAGGGTTTGCATGGGAGTCTGGTACGTGGAGCTAGGGTTGCATGGGAGCAAGGGTTTGCATTAGAGCTAGGGTTTTTCATGGGAGCTAGGATTTGCATTAGAGCTAGGGTTTTGCATGGAGTTAGTCATGCATGGTTGGGTAAAAGTTTATGAATAAAATACTTAAGACATTAATCATTTAAAGTGGAAGATTGTTGAGCCGGGTCCAGACCGATCCACCGGTCAGAAATAGTGGTTAGGACATGATGTCCTATGTGTAACCGATCCACCGGTAATAATAGTGGTGTGGACTTTGTCCCGCAAGTGACCGGTCCACCGGCAATAATAGTGGGGTGACTTGAGCTCAATAAAGTTTGCCAAACATTTAAAAGATACTAATTACTTATAGTGGAACACGATGTGAGCAGGAACCAGACCGATCCACCGGTCTGAAATAGTGGTGTGGACTTTGTCCCGCAAGTGTCCGATCCACCGGCGAATAATAGTGGTGTGGACTTTGTCTCG
This sequence comes from Tamarix chinensis, assembly GCA_030549775.1. Classification (NCBI taxonomy): domain Eukaryota; kingdom Viridiplantae; phylum Streptophyta; class Magnoliopsida; order Caryophyllales; family Tamaricaceae; genus Tamarix; species Tamarix chinensis. The sequence goes on along the minus strand of CM060176.1, from coordinate 72,808,085 downwards.
TAAGTGCCCGGCCCACCGGCTATAATAGTGGGGTGTTCCTATGCTTACATTGTTTTGATGGAAGGCATAGTGTGTATCGACTTTTGATGAAAAGATTAATTAAATAATTAATCCTGACTGTTTGGGATTTATGTGTGGGTTTGATCTTTTATAAGTTGTGTACTTATCTGTATGTCCTTATGTATCATACACGTGTTTTGGAAGTGTAACTCGAGTATTATTCTGTATGATTTGATGTGACTATGTGTTGGCCTTAGTGCTCGGTTACCTTACTCAGTACGTAGCGTACTGATCACCCTTTTCATGAGTGTTGCTAATTCCCACGAGTAGAAGGCCCATCTGACTTCCTATAGGTAGGAGATGTCTTTTATGATGATATCGATGTTCATGGGGCATCAGGAGGGATCGAGTGATGATGGGGTGGGATCTTTCCCTGTAGTGACATGGCTGGCTCTCCTTGAGATTTTTATTACCATTTCTCTTATTTATGATTAATACTCTGGAAACAATTTTATTATTATAGTTATCTCCTTTCTCGATAAACTAAATCTCGTACATTGGGATTGTGTAAAGACTTGCGCGTATTTGATCTCCGTAATTATAAAGTTGTGGATTGTTTATTAATGTTTCGAGTTATTTTTCTTAGCCTTAGCACTTAATGCTAGAACGGTAGAAGTGAACCGATCTAGTATTAAGTGTGGCAGTAACATTCCCAAAATTTACGGTTTTAAGTTTTAAATATGGTTTTTTTTATATAAAAAAAATGGGGTAAATTTTGGGGGTGTTACAATTATTACTAATCTTGTTAATATTAACTTTGATATTATTTTTATTATCTTTACAATTATTATTTTAGTATCATTATTATTATTATTATTATTAAGGTAAAGTATTCAACTTATATTATAAACTTTTATAATATCTCTATTATTTTTATATCTTTAGCAAAGTTAGTAACTAGTTAATGTTATTTTATAAATATAGTATTATTTTATTAAAAACCTAGTCTTATAATAAGTTAGTGATTAATAGTATTTTTGATAGGAGGGAGTCTAATTTTAGCTTTTTCCTCATAATAGGTAAAACCAGTCAAAGCCCTAAGGAGGCGTAGAAGCATGCTCCAAGACCGGTATCGTTTTAGGTAAGGGGTGCTAAGGCCTTTTGTGTGCTTATAAGCATTATGTGCTTCATATGCTATGTATCCTATGCTTATTATTGTAATTATTTCGGGATGATATGATGTGGAATTCAAGCATGTTCTGGTATTGTTATATGGTATGTGTATTATTGATATATGATGATATGTGTTGTGACCCTCTAAGACATGCATGTGAGGGTGTTGACGTGTTTTGTGTGGGAGAAAGGATGAAAAAGGAGGATGTGGAAAGAGGTTGACCAAGGGATTTGATTTGACTTAATTATTTTAATGATTCATGAGGGGAAGAATAAAATGAAAAATTTATGGTTTCATGAGGAAGGATCTAATTTATGGTTTTATATGGGAGAACATAATTTATGGTTTTGTGTGAGAGAATATAATTTATGGTTTTGTGTGGGAGAATATATTTATGGCTCTATTTGGGAGAATCTAATTTATGGTTTTGTGTGGGAGAATATAATTTATGGTTTTATATGGGATAATCTAATTTATGGTTTTATATGGGAGAATTTAATCTATGGTTGCATGGTGGTATTAGGGTTGTATGATGGTATTAATGGTTGTATAGTGGTATTAGGGTTTATATGGTGGTATTAGGGTTTGGATGGTGGTATTAGGGTTGTATAGATGGTGCTATGTATAGTTGTATGGTTGTATTAGGGTTTGCATGGTAGTATTAATGGTTGCAAGGTGGTATTAATGGTTGTATGGTGGTATTAGGGTTTGTATGGTAGTATTAATGGTTGCAAGGTGGTATTAATGGTTGTATGGTGATATTAGGGTTTGTATGGTGGAGTTAGGGTTTTGCATGAGAGTTAATGATCGCATGGGATTTAGGGTTTGAATGAAAAGTTTACAAGGTTGCATGGGATATGTAAAGTTTGCATGGGAGTGAAATTTACGTATGGAAGGTTGATTTGGGATACAAGGAAGATAATGTAAGTGTTATTTGGGTGTTTGAACATTTTGGGTGAAAAATAGTACGTGGAGTTATATAAGGGTATGTAGGAGACTAAACTAGGGTTGTGTGGACAATTAGGGTTGTTGTGGTTGCTTACAATTTTTGTATTATCATATGTATTTTGTGATTTAAATGTAATTATGATGGTGGAATTTTATGATTTGTAATGTGTGAAGTATAAAGTTAATGATTCGTGCATGTCTATCGTTAAAGATTTTGAATAAGATACTTAAGACATTAATTACGTAAAGTGGAAGATGTTGAGCCGGGCCCAGATCGATCCACCAGCATAATAGTTGTAGGGAATGTTTCCCTCACGCCCGATCTACCAGCTAAAATAGTGGTAGGCCATGTACCCTTGCTATGATCCACCTACTATAATAGTGGGATATCCCGAGCTCAAAAAATCAAATCCTATAGTTACTAAGATATAGGAAAGACACTAATTACTTACAGTGGAACACTGTACGTACGAGAAGGGGTCAGACTGATCCACCGGCATATAATAGTGGCAAGGTATGTTACCCTCACAACCGATCCACCAGCTAAAATTGTAGCAGGGCATGTACCCTCGCGAGTGATCCACGGGCTAAAATAGTGGAGTTCCCGTACTCATATGGACTTAATAATGAGCATGGTGTGAAAATATTTTGATAAAGGATTAATGAAGTAATTAAATCTAAACTATAATGGATCTTGGTATTTTCACCTGATCGTTCATTTGCCTTTATGTTATTGTGTTGGTGATTATGCCCTGTTATTATTCTGCATGGATTATGTGCTTATGTGTTGGTCTTAGTGCTCGGTTACCTTACTCAGTACATAGAGTACTGATCACCCTTTTCATGGGTGCTGCTCATTCCCACAAGTAGTATGCCCTTTTGACTTTGTGTAGGTGGGCGAAATATCAGTCGGGGCTGAGCGTTGAGCATATTTTGGCTCAAGTTCGAGAGTGTCGTGGTTTTTTTACCCTTCTTGGTATTTTACTAATCCTCTTTATTTCGGTGTTATCCTTTGTGATTTATTACTTTATGTTCAGTATTTGAGATGGACCTTTTAACAGTTGTTCAATTATATCTCATAATTCTTTACATGTATTTTGATTTCGAAGTTATTATCTCTTTAATTCATTTTATGAAATCTTGGTTAAAATTTTATATTAATCTTTTTAGCCTTAGCACTTGGTACTGAAACGGTCGGAGAGAACTAGTTTGGTGCTAAGTGTGGTGGTAGCATCCCTAGAGTTCATGAGTTTTAAATTAAGTATTTTAATTACTCCCACTTTAAAAAAAAAAGTAGAGAATTTTGGGGTGTCACAGCCTTGTTCTAGTTTCCTCATAAGTGACAATATGTAGGATTATTTACCTGCTAGGTGGCCATATAAATATACTAGGCATTATATGTATAAATTACAGCTAGGTTAGATAATAATTCACCTAATAGTTTTGTAATTCTAACATAAGTAGTAAAACGTTTAAATACGTGTGGATCAAGGAAATGAGATACATCTAGATATGCTTTGTGTACTAGTTTGGGTACTTAGATTGATAGCCTTCCCATTATACTTAATGCATTAAATCTAGTTAAATATAGGAGCCACTTGTTGATGCTATACTACTAGTATTTAATAAGATTAATATTGGCGCTTTGCCGTATTAATTAATTAAGAGAAGTAATATAAGGTTTATGGACCTACTTTTGGTGTAAAACTTGGTCAATATCTTTCTCATGATTAAAAGATGACTTAGAAATTCATATTATATTTTGACCTAATCTAGTGTTGAATTTTGATTTCCCTAGCATATTTATCATATCTATGGTTTCCAATTATTTTTATTATTTTATTTTATTTTATTTATTTATTTTATTTATTTATTTTACTATTTATTTTATTTTTATTTTTATAACCCCCATTATTATTTTTCTTATTTATTTATTTTGTTTTATTTAGGAATTTGTGATGAAGCCTAGATAGGTTTCAAAGAAATTTCGTCGGACCATGAGTCGAGTGATGGGTTCGACCACAAAAGATCGATCAGCCTAAGGAATCAAACCAAAGGAAGATAAAGAAAACTTAGGGTACAGTTGTAATCAACGGAAACTAAGATTGAATTCAAAAAAAATATTCAAGAAGAAGATCTAGCGAGCAAGGTTTTCGCGAGAGAGATAATATTCTAGAGAAAAGAAGAACAATCAAGTACTTGTATATCTACCAAAAAGTATCGTAAAACCTTCCTTGTATACGCCTTATATATGAGTATATACAATACAAGACAATACAAGCCATATACTGTCGATGGGCTCAAATCCAATAACCCAACATATCAGCCCAATACATATCAACCGAACAATACAAAAGAATACAAGGCCATTGGTGCTGATAATAATAATTCAGCCCAACTACAAGATACAAGATTACAACATTCCCATATAATTGAATTAAAACTTAATTCCAATAAGCTAATTTATGTAGCTAATTATGGATATTAAGGGTTGCATAATCTAAAATCCTTCTAACCCAGAAAATATGAGCCGAGTGGCTGATTATGGGGCCAACTTAATTTCCACTAGCCAAGATGTGCCGGTGAATGCATCATATGGGATTGATAATTTTCCCTCTGATATAATCAATAAAGAAAGATCAAATTATGCAGCAATTTTTGGACAGCAGCAACAACCAGCAACATCCTCTCCAAGCAGCCATAGTATGGTCCATTTCCAATAATTTGATTTTTCCCTAATTATTCACAGAATAAGAAAAGTAATTATAGGTACAATGCGCTTGACAATAATGAATAGAAATATTTAAATACAAATTATTGAGATACACATCATCCCCCTCTTCTTGGTGGGGTTTCGTCACTGAAACCTTTATAATTCCATTAAAAGGACTTAAGTTAGAAAGATTAAAAGAGTTACTAACATTTCCAAATTTTGCAGGCAAATCAATTTTATAATCATTATCATTAATCTTTTCTAACATAGTAAAAGGACCATCACCCCTAGGATTCAACTTAGACTTCCTAAGTGTTGGAAAACGTTCTTTTCTAGGATGTACCCAAACTAGATTCCCTGGTTGAAAAACAACTTTCCTTCTTCTTTTATTGGCAACCTCAGCCATTTGTTGAACTCTTTTATTAATCTATTGACTTACAAATACATGCAATTTCTTCATATTTTTAGCACGAGATTCAGCATCAAAATTATGTAATTTAGAACTAGGTAAAGGACTCAAATCAAGTGGAGTCAAGGGATTGAAACCATACACAATTTCAAAAGGTGTTTTCTTAGTTGTAGAATGTAATTTCCTATTATAAGTAAATTCTACCTATGGTAATATAGCTTCCCACTGTCTAAGATTCTTTCTAAGCACAACCCTTAACATGTTACCTAAAGTTCTATTTACTACTTTCGTTTTCCCATCAGTCAATGGATGACAAGTAGTTGAAAATAAAAGTTTAGTCCCTAGATTTCCCCACAATACCTTCCAAACATGACTCACAAATTTAACATCCCTATCAGATACTATTGTTTGAGTTACTCCATGTAATTTTACTATGTAAGAGAAAAATAAATCAGCTACAGTTACAACATCATTAGTTTTATTACAGGGTATAAAATGTGCCATTTTGTGAAACCTATCTACTACAACCATTATAGAATCTTTAGCCCTATTAGTTCTAGGCAATCCCAAGATAAAATCCAAAGAAATATCAGTCCATAGTTGGATAGGAACAAGTAATGGAGTATACAATCCAAATGGTTTAGAAGTAGACTTAGCCTGTTTACAAGCCACACAATTAACACAATATTTTAACACATCTTTCTTCATATGAGGCCAATAAAAATGTTCAAATAATATATCTAAAGTCTTTTGAAACCCTAAATATGTCATCAACCCACCATTATGTGCCTCTTGGATTAGTAATCCTCTATATGAACATTTCGGTATGCATAATCTATTTTCCCTAAACAAATATCCATCATAGATATAATATTTTCCTTGGACAGCAATTTTACAATTTTTATACACTTATTTAAAATCATGATCTTCAATATATAAAACTTTAATATGAGAAAATCCCAACAAAGCAGCATCCACTATATTTAACAAAACATGCCTCCTAGACAAAGCATCTGTAACTATATTATCACCTCCCTTTTTTGTATTTAATTTTATAAGAAAAACTTCAATAAATTCTATCCATCTACCTTGTCTTTTGTTCAATTTTGATTGAATTTTTTGATGCTTTATAGCTTCTTGATCAGTATTAATAACAAATTCTCTTGGCCATAAATAATGTTGCCATACTTCTAATGCCCTTACTAAAGCAAATAATTTATTTTCATAAGTAGAGTAATTTAAATTATTGCCACTCAAGTTTTCACTAAATTAAGCTATAGTTCTACCCTCTTGAGAAAGAACAACCCCAACTCCTAACCCTGAAGCATCACAATCCAACTCAAACATCTTGTCAAAGTTAGGAAGAACTAATACAGGAGCTTGTGTTAGTTTTTCCTTAAGAATTTCAAAAGCTTTTTGTTGTTCTAATTCCCACTTAAAACCATTTTATTTTTTTATAATTGCAGTTAAAGGCGCTGCTAAAGTACGAAAATTTCTAACAAATCTACGATAAAAAGAATATAAACCATGAAAATTTCTAACCTCAGTTATTGTCTTAGGTATAGGCCATTCCTATATTGCTTTAATATTTTCTTTATCAACAGATATACCATTCCTACTGATAACAAACCCTAGGAATACTACACTTTATAAACAAAATCATGACTTAGCTAAATTAGCATACAATTTTGCTTCCTTGAACACATCCAAAATAATCCTCAAATGACTCAAATGCTCTTCTAGAGATTTGTTGTAAATAAGTATATCATCAAAATAGACAACTATAAATTTTTCAATAAAGTTCCTAATCACATGGTTCATAAGTCTCATAAAAGTACTTGGAGCATTAGATAACCCAAATGGCATAACTAACCACTCATACAACCCAAATTTTGTTTTAAAAGCTGTTTTCCACTCATTTCCTGGTTTCATCCTATTTTGGTGATACCCACTCTTCAAATCTATTTTAGATAAAACTACAGCACCATGTAAAAGATCTAACATTTCATCTAACCTAGGTATAGGATACCTATACTTAATTCTTATCTTGTTTACTGATCTACTATCTATGCATATCCTCCAACTCCCATCCTTTTTTGGAACTAAAAGAACTAGTACAGTATAAGTACTCAATGGCTCTCTAATATAACCTTTACTCAATAATTCAGAGACCTATTTATTTAAATCCTTTACTTCCTTTGTATTATCTCTATAAGCAAGTCTGTTAGGAATAACAACTCCTGGTATAAAATCTATTTGGTGTTCTATGCCCCTTAATGAAGGCAGTCTATGGGGGCTCTCCTTAGAAAATAAATCACTATATTCCTCTAATAACTCTTTGACATCATCAAGTAAATCCTTAATTAAACCTATATGACACTCATAACACTCCTTATATACCATTAGATACACATTTGATTGTTGTCTAATAGCCCTTTCAACATCACTCTTCTTTGCATAAAATCAAGATGACTTCTTGACCTCCTTTAAACAAGTTCCAGTCTCTACACTTTGCCTAGTTAACTCCTTATAATCATATTTTATTTTAATTTAATCATCAAATATTTCTTTTGGAGTCATAGGTGCTAAAATAATTTTCTTATCATCCTTATGCACTATATACCTATTTTTATAGCCATCATGGGTCATTCTCATATCATACTGCCATGGTCTTCCTAACAAAAGGTGAGTAGCATGCGTTGGTACTATATCACATAAAACGAAATCTTCATAATTTCCTAATTTTAGATTTATTAAAATGTGTTGACTAACCTTAACATCTCCCAATTCATTCAACCATTGAAGCTTATATGGTTTTGGATGTTTAGTGGTTGGTAACCCTAACTTAGATACTAATAAAATACTAACAGCATTTATACAACTTCCACTATCAATTGCCATATTAAAACACTTATCATTAATTAAACATCTAGTATGAAATATATTTTCTCTTTGTATTACATTTGGATCAGGCAGTTTGTTACTATTTAATGCCCTATGCACAACAAGAAGATAACTACTAACTAGAAGTTCTACTTCTTCTACTAAGGTCATCCATAACTGTGTTGACCTCTACCTCTCTTCCTTAGATTCAGATTTTATGTGTCTAGATTTCCTAATCAGAATATTCCTCCAATTAGGACACTCAGAGGCTATGTGACCTAGTCCTCCACACTTAAAGCATTTTATATCTCTAGTCCTAGTAGGACCACTAGTACGGTTAGCTGCAACTATTTTTTCCTTATCAACTTTCTTTCCTACCTTAACCTCATTACCTTTACCCTTAAAATCAAATTTCCCACTGTTCTTCCAATTTCCATAACTATTTCCACCAAAATTTCTCTTTAGAGTATTTCTAAACCCAATTCTAGGGGTTTATTCTGTCTAGATCTCCTTATTTGACTCTCTATCTTTACTGCTATATTAACCATCTCATTCAAAGTTCTATATGGATATAATTCTACTATATCAGCAATGTCAGAATTCAACCCACTCTAGAACCTAGCCATTGTAGCATCCTCATCCTCAACAATTCCATTTTTAATTACTAACATTTCTAATTCTTTAAAATATTCATCTACAGATCTATTACCCTGACTTAATGTTTGTAGTCTCTTATACAACTCTCTATAATAATAATTTAGAACAAACCTCTTCCTCATTAAAACTTTAAATTCATCCCAAGTCTGTACAGGTGGTTCTCCACTTCTACACCTAGTTGGGACAAGGTTATAATACTAAGAAGAAGCATAGTCTGTAAACTCTACTATAGCTACCTTAATTTTCTTCTCATCTGAATAATTATGACATTCAAAGACTAACTCTATCTTCCTTTCCCATTCACAACAAGAATATATATTCTTAATCACAAGAATTGTAGGAGTTAGAGAGAGAAAAGGATAGATTTTAGCGATTGCAAAATTGATTATCAATTAATGTCAGTAATCAAGAATCTGACTAAACCCTAGCTGAGAGACTGGTGATAAACAGTTAATCTAGGGTTCCAAAGTACTATCGTCTCATTAGGGTTAAACTTCTTCATCGGAAGTAAAAGAAAAATTCACCATCTAATTATCGCAATAAGAATCATTTGATTCTTGTCAGACGCAAATCCTAGAAACACCAACTTACAGAATTGAGGGTTAGCAAACTCAAGAATTGGAAAGAAACAATAAAATTCAACAATAAACGTAATAAACCACAAGCACTCGATTACTCGAGGCTCTGATACCAAATGATGAAGCTTGGATAAGTTTCAAAGAAATTTTGCTGGATCATGAGTTGAGTGATGGGTTCGACAACAAAAGATCAATCAGCCTAAGGAATCAAACCAAAGGAAGGTTAAGAAAACTTAGGGCACAATTGTAATCAGCAACAACTGAGATTGAATTCACAAAAAAGAGATTAGAAAATAAGACTAGAAGAGAAGAGGATCGAGCGAGCGAGGTTTTCACGAGAGAGAGAATATTCCAGAGAAAAGGAGAACAATTGAGTATTTGTATATCAACCAAAAGGTATCATATAACCTTCCCTATATACGCGTTATATATGCGCGTATACAATACAAGACAATATAGGCCATATACGATTGATGGGATAAAATACAATAACCTAACATATCAAACCAATAAATATCAACCAAATAATACAAAAGAATACAAGGTCATTGGTGCTGATAATAATAATTCAGCCTAACTACAAAATACAAGATTACAACATTCCTATATAATTGAATTACAACTTAATTCCTATAAGCTAATTTATGTAGCTAACTATGGATATTAAGGGTTGTATAATCTGCAATCCTTCTAACCTAGAAAATATGGGCCGGGTGGTTGATTATGGGGCCAACTTAATTTCCACTAGCCAAGATGTGCCGGGAAATTCATCATATGGGATTGATAATTTTCCCTCTGATATAATCAACAAAGAAATATCAAATTATGCAGCAATGTCAGGACAACAACAGCAACCAGTAACATCTACTCACAACAGCCACAATATGGTCCATTTCTAATAATTTGATTTTTCCCTAATTATTCACAGAATAAGAAAAGTAATTATAGGTACAATGCACTTTATAAGAATCAATAGAATTATTTAAATACAAATTATTGAGATACACATCAATATGATTTTTATTTTTATTTTCAAGCTAGTTAGATAGAGGTGAGCCTTCTCAATCCTCTATTTTGAATGATACCTTTATTTGCCAGTGCTAAAATCGATAATTAGATGGTTTAAATTGCATGCCGGCTACTACCACACCAATTTTTGGCACCGTTGCCAGGGATTGATAACTTCACCTTTATTTTGCTAGTATTTTAAGTGTGTTTTTATTTTTAGTGTGTTGTGTTTTTGTATCATCCTTTTATTCAATGGTTAGAGTGCTTGTGGGCACTCAAGTCTCTAAATTAGAAGGAGATTTAGTAGTTAGTGTGTTTCATTTTTTTTTAGTATTTTTATATTAGGTTTATTTAGGATTTTTGGTGTGTTTTTTTTTTGGTTTTAACCTTTTCCTTTGGATTGTTAGTGTTTTTAGGTGGTTATGAGAGGATCCTTGGGCTATGGACAAGTTTGCATGAACCTTAATGCAATAGTAAATGAGGTGAGTTCAAGTAATCTTGATTATTAATACAAGTGGAGTGTGTCATACACAAGGAAATCCATATGCTTTCCATTCACAAGCTATGAGAGGAGGAGGATGGACAGAACCCAATGTTCAATCTTTAAATGGTTTTCAAGGACATGATCCCTATACAAGCGCATGCTATTCTAGAATGTCGTATCACCACAACTTCGAATGGGGGATGAATGATCATTATTCAATGTCATATCAAAACCCTTACACACGTGATTATGAAGCTTCAAAATATTATCAATATTCTCAAAAAGAATCTTCTCTAGTTTTAGAACCCTCAAGTTTAGAAAAAATGGAGAAGCTTTTTGAAGCATTGACAAATGGACAAACCAACTGATGCAAAGTCAAATTATACAAAATGAAAGGATGTCAGTGCTAGAGGATCAAATGGGTTATGTGGTCAACATGATCAATCAATTACAAGCACAAAAAGAGCTCTCTAGTACTTCAATTCCAAATTTAAGTGAGAATTATCAGTATGATGATGCCATATTTGAATGTAAGGATGAGCTAGTTGAGGAGGTTTCCATATAGAACATTGAAAAGCAAGATCATGTGGAAGAAGAGCTTGTAAAAGTGGAAGAAAAATCTCATCAAAATGAGGATCAAGTAAACAAAGAGAAGTATACGAATGGTAAGACTATGACTTTTATCTATCATAGACCATCTATGAACACTTATTCCCCACTTTTTCTTGGAGATAACCATGAGTCACAAGGTAAGCCTTAGAACCACTTTGATTTTATTTATGCTAACCATACTCCGTGTTTTCCCTCTTTTAGCAGGTTATATGGATCCAAGATTAAAGAGAGTAATCAAGTCATCTTGGATACATCTAATAAGAAGCTTAATGCTCCAAAGGAGAGGTTACGTTGGAAGGATGTGTTTAAAGATTTTGAGATGGAAAAATATGTTCTTCCTTTGATAGAGAGATCACCATACATTGACCTTGGGAAAAACATTATCTCTTTACGCATGATCTTAAATTCCATGATAGGTAAGTTATGTTCTTGCTGGATCAAATCTTTCATTAAATCTAATATTTTGTCTTTTTCTTCCTTTATAGGGTAAAGATGGTCATCACAAGAAGGATTTGATGAATCAGCTCTCAAGTGGACATACTCACCTTGAAAGAGTAAAACCGAGATTATGTTAGGCTGAAGATATAAAAACAAGTGCTACTTGGGAGGTAACCCAATGTCATAATGGAGTTTTTCTACCCTCTGGTTATTTATTTATTTAGTTTTTATCTCCATACTTTACATTACATGTTTCTTTAGTTTTTCACACATTGAGGATAATGTATGATTTAAGTGTGGGGGTGCGTGTGTTTTATGTGTTTATCAAGTAAAAAAAAAGATAAAAAATGTTTAGAGTTTTTAGAGTGTTTAGTATTTTAAGAGTCATAGGATCCCTTAATTAGTCAATAAGGAGTATATCTTTGAAATCTAACGAAAATATGATCATAAAACTAAGATAAAGTAAGTGGAGATTTTTTGTGTTAATTTCGATATTTGGAACACATATCTATGTGTCTAGATATAGATGGAGAAAGAAAATGTATGATTATCTAACTATCAACATGAAATGTTGAGATTCATGACATTCCTCAGTGAGCTTTTGAACCATATATACCTTCTTTTTCTGATCGAATTTAAATAAAATCATCTACTTTTCTTGGCTTAAAATTCCTTTGTAAAACTAATATAATTTTAATTGTTTTGATCAAATTACTTGCCATAGATCTTGTAATGGACTATAGAAATTAATAGAACTTACTCTTGTACTATTCGAAGCTTATAGTCAAAACATGCTCTGATTGAGAAAATGATAAAGGTAGCTTAGGAATTTTCCATCACATGACCAAATAGCTTAACCCTAATTTGTGTATGCATGATGTTTACCCCATAGAAACCCTTTGAGCATATACAAGAAACATGTATTTTTCTTTATTACCAACATTGAATAACCTTTGGGCCTTAATATCCTTATCTTTGCTTAAAGCTAGTGGAAGGAAACCAAATCATTATGGATATAAAGAGTGGTCACGTATATGAGTATATGTGAAATAAATATATGCATTTATGCTAAGAAAGAGGATTAGTTGTGTTTGGTGGAGAAACAAATTATTTTAAAAAATACTAAAAATAAAATTAAAAAAAAGAATGAATGATGAAAAAAATTAAAAATTGTCAAAAAGAAATACAATAAAATAGGAGAGAGAAAAGAAGAAAATAATACAATTAAAGGAAGAGAGGGAATTATGGAGATGATGTTGAGAAAGTTCTATTCATGTTTTTATTTGGTGTTAAGTTAGAGATATGTATCATTGATCATTGATGTAGAGTTAAGCTTATATTTCATATAATTATTAGATTCCACTAGCTTTTGACCTTTTTAGCACCACACTCCTAAAATACTCCATACCTTTATTTACCTTAAACCCCGTTACAACCAATAAGTAAGTCCTATTTGATTATTGAGATGAGTAACATTTGATCTGATGGAGATTAATCACAAGAGTTAAGCATATGGTTCTGTCCATTTGGCAAGTATTTAATATATTTTATGAGGTTTTATCCACAAGAACATGAGCTTCATTGTTTATATATGAGAGTTAAGCATAAGTGTTTCTATACATTTGTAGCCATGAATCTAAGAGAGAAAAATAGAGGGTATCCATAGTGAGGATGGAGCTTAATGTGACTAAGGCGTGGTAGATTTTCGTCCATAATATTAATCTGTTCATACCTGTTATGTTTATGTGTGAACCATATGTTGAAATTGATCCTTTAAATCTTCCAATGTTGAATCTTGATTGATCGCTAATCTAAACGTATGAAAGTAAAAGATTCTAAGATAAAAAATGGTTAAGAGTGTGTCATTTTATTTTATTTTATGTGTGTGATTTTGTGGGTATATCATCTGTTAAACCCTTATGACAACTTACTCGTCCTCAATAGGTGACCTAAGGGTTTAAAGGACTTATTGCACATATTAAGTGTAATTATAAGACCTACGAAAGTGGCTAGTTAATTTAAATTTATCTAGTTAGAGTAATAACTTGCTTGAGGACAAGCAATAAGCTAAGTATGGGGGTGTGATAAGTTCTTAGTTTGACATATTTTATACCATTATAATCTTAGTTTTTAGTATTTTAGTTAAGTAATATAGGTAAATAATTATAATTTTATTCTTAAATGAAAATAATTGTGTAAATAATATTATTTAAGCTAAATAATATAAATTAAGTAAATTTAGAATATAATATTATTTATTAAATTTTATTAAATTTTATTATACAAGTGTTCTTTTTAATTAAAAGAAAATAAAAAGAAAAAAGAAATTAATCTTTGGAACAACGACCAAAGAGCCAAAAGCCCAAAGGTTAGGGAACGATGAAGAAAAAAAAACAAATAGGCCAAACGGAGCTCAACAGTAGGGATGTTCATGTTATCTGATATCTGCTTATTTGATCTGATATCCGAAGCGATCCGATCCGAAAAAACAAATAATCGATCTGATTTTTTTTTCAAATCAAATATCCGATCCGGTCAACTAAAAGTCAAACAAACCAAATATTCGATCCGACAAATACAAATAATATCTGATCCGAAGAAAAATATTTATACATTTTGTTATAATTTTTTATTTTATATATAATTGTATATAAATAAATTTATATGTGTCTGTGTATAATTTTTACTTACTTTATTTATTATTTGAGGAAAAATTTAATTTAATTGAAATTATATTTTTAATACAATCCCTTTTTAGATATTTATAAAAATAAAAATAAAAATACTCTGCATACCGATAGACTCCATCCACTGCTTTCTTATTTTAGTTTTAACATTGGATATTTGTTGAGTAAGTTGGATATTTGCTAAGCGAATCGGATATTTGCTCAGCATTCGCTCAACAAATCGGATAATATGAAATATATTTGTCATTTGGTAATTTTTTTATATTTGAAATTGTATTCGGCTAATATCAGTTATATTTGATATCCGATGATACCAGATCCGAAAATTCAAATATCCGATCTTTCGGATATCCAAAGTTTCAAATCAAATATGAAATATCAATTTTAGGTATCCGAAATTTCAAATATCCGACAATCAAATATCCGAAATATCGGATATTTGAACCGTGAACAACCCTACTCAACAGGCCTCAACGCACATCATAGAAGAGAAGATGAATGAAAATAAAACGAGGACTAACGTGTAAGAGGTGGCTGCACGGAATAAAAAGCAATAGAGAGATGAGGCGAGAAGAGAGCCGTCAGTGGCTAAAGAAGAAAAGAAATGGGACAAAAAACAGTTGCGAGAAGGGGTAGCCAGTGTTGCACGGGGACGGGGACGGGGACGGGGAAACGGGGACGGGACGAAACGTAGAAACGACATTTTTTAAAATTCTAGGAAACGGGGACGGCAGGAAACGTCAAAAAAATATTGATTAAATAATATTTTGTAATAAAATATTGATTAAATAATATTTTTTTAATAAAAATATTAATTAAATAATTTTAATATAATTTTTAATGAGGAAACGTTTCCGAGGAGTTTCTGGGACGGGGACGTTTCCGGGACGGGGGGACGACACCTAACTGCCGTCCCCGTGCATCACAGGGGGTAGCAACCGTCAGCGGCTCAAGTAGAAACAAGGTATGCTCTGACGTAGAGGGAGCCACACAAAAGAATCAGCGAGGCGACGTAGAGCAGCGCCACACGGAAACCAACGCGAGAAGAGCAGCCAACGTACGGAAGGCAAGGCACCAGTGGCCCCTCAGCCGGAAAAAGAAACAAAAGAATAAGTTGCACAGAATTCAAGGCCAAAGAAGAGAAGAAGAAATAAGGAAGAAATTTATCCGGTAGAATTTATTTCTGATAAAATTAATTTTTATCTGAATAAATTTTTGATATTTTATCTAAAATTAATTACAATTATTTCTTTCTCTATTTTTAATTTATGATTTGGATATATATTTCTTTGTAATTAATTTAATAATTATGGCTAACTGATTATATATTGAAAGATAATATATTGAAACCCTAGATTAGGGTTTGAATTATAATTTTATTTTCTTTGTTTCACGAGATTGTTTCTTAACTCTATTTTAATTACTATCATTTATATTTATATAATTCTATCAAATATAGTTTATTTGGTACATGTCTTGTTCTGGTTTCCTTATAAGTGACAGTATATAGGATTATTTACCTATTAGGTGGCCATATAAATATACTAGAAATTATATGTATAAATTGCAGCTAGATTAATTAATAATTCACCTAATAGTTTTGTGATTCCAACCGAAGTAGTAAAATGTTTAGATACGTGTGGGTCAAGGAAAGGAAATACAACTAGACATGCTTTGTGTACTAGTTTGGGTACTTAGATTGACAGCCTTCCAATTATACATAATGCATTAAATCTAGTTAAAAATAGGAGCCTCTTGTTGATGCTATACTGCTAGTATTTAATAGGATTAATATTGACACTATATCATATTAATTAATTAAGGGAAGTAATATAAGTTGTATGAACCTATTTTTGGTGTGTAACTTAGTCGATCGCTTTCTAATGATTAAGAGATTACTTAGAATTTAATATTATATTTTGACCTATTCTAGTGGTGGATTTCGATTTATCTAGTATATTTATCATATTTGTAGTTTCCCATTATTATTAATTTATTTTATTAATTCCTTTTACTATTTTATTGTTTTATTTTTATAACCCCAATAAGTATTTTTCTTATTTATTTATTTTGTGTTATTTAGGAGTTTTATTTTTATTTTATTTTCAAGCTAGTTAGATAGAGGTGAGCCCTATCAATCCCTAGTTTAGAATGATACCCTTATTTGCCAGTGCTAAATTTGATAACAAGAGGGTTTAAATTGTGTACTAGCTACAAGTACACTAGGCATATATGGGATAGCACTATAATAAGATATAGTTGGTGATATCATTAGTTATATTAAGCTTGTTGTAAACCCTAAAGTATATTTCATGTAAGGTAGGGTTTTGTTGTAATTTCATGTTTCTGCCATCGTTGATTGTAGGGTTTGTAATGTTAGTCATTAATATCATTTAAATGATGATATTATGATTGAGATTAAGTATTATATAGGCTTAATTCAAGTGAGTTAATTCCAACTTGAATTAAGGAAGTAGCGAGCTGGTTTAGGCCCATTTTATTGGTTTACTACCTATATATATATACCACCTCCTTGTACACACATATGCAGATTGGAATATAGAAATCAGTTGAACACTAATTCACAAGTTGATACTTGAATTTTCCTCCCTCTGGAGTCCCATCTAGATAGGAGAATACCTGAGTTAATTCTTCCTCTTTAGACCCCTTCAAATGTGCATTAACATTCAAAGGATATGCTATCGCCGAAGCCTGCACCATTTCGAGTTTAATCTTCATTAAATCGAACCATTTTTCCTCAACTTCAACTTGTGGATGATCCAAACAAAGAAGTGGTTCAATCCTGTGCTTCTCTTCCACTTTGATCCGCACCAGGAAGGGGTCAGCTTTATCCTAATGGAAGCAAGAGTAACAATGCCATTGATAATTCTACAACAGCGGGTATAGTAAATAAAATTATACGAAAAGAAAAGGGCGGGTATAAAATTAACATAGTAGATGCATGAGATGGATGTCAAGTAGTTGATATTATTCCTCCAGGTCAAGAACTCCTTATTTCAAAAGGTGAATCTATCACACTCGATCAACCATTAACAAGTAATCCTAATTTGGGTTGATTTGGTAAGGGAGATGCATCAATAATACTACAAGATCCATTAAGCGATCAAGGTCTTTTGTTCTTCTTAGCATCTGTTATTTTGGCACAAATTTTTTTGGTTCTTAAAAAGAAACAGTTTGAAAAGGTTCAATTGTCCGAAATGAATTTCTAGATTGGCGGATTTATCAACATAAAGTTTGTAACAAGAACTTAATTCATGTTGACAATTATGTATGATCAAGAAATAAAAAAAAAATCTGAAAGCACTTTTTTTCAACTCAAATTCAATTGGAATGATATGACTATATAACGAACTCTTATCAGATTGAAATGTTACAAAGTACATAAAATAAAAAGTTTTCGATTCGTTAATAAAATTAGATAATAGACTGAGACTAAATGGAGAATATCATGCACAAAAATGAGGGTAGCAAACGATTCTAGAAGGAATTCTTTTCCTGTCTAGTCTTCGACACAAGAAAAGGAATTTGACACATCTTTTTCTTGTGTTGAAATAGTAAGGATTCTTGATCTCGTTCGTCAAAAACGTAGTCTTAATTTCGATTTGGCTCGATTGAACTTTCTTCGGTTTATTATTTATTACGCTTATAATCGAAAAGTAAGGGACAAACAAAGCGCGGGAAATTGCTTGAGCAATAAATCGAATTTATTAAATGAAATGAACTAAAAAGATTTCAACTTTGAGGAAATACAAAAATTATATACAAAAGGCAATAGAATAAGGTTCTATTAGTAGAAAATAGTATAAAAATTTTTTGCATTGAATCTACAAAAATATATATTCTATTTTTTCAGTTAGGAAATCGAGCGTGTCTTTCTTCTAAAAATTGAACTAGTATAAAAAGGTATTATCAAAAAATAGATGTTTAGATGTTTTGAATCACCAAAGAAGTCAATTTTCAAAGAAAATCAAATAGAGGTTTTTTTTTGAAAAATCGTGAAAATAGATCCTTTTGTTTATCCCAAAAAAAAAATATTCTGATTATCCATTAGTTTAATGTGATCCCCTTCTTTTTTTGTCGAACTTGAGGGGGGAAGGAAGGTCCAGTTGATTTCTTAAACTTTCATCTCACTACAAAATGAATGATTTGTACCAATAGGGCCTTATTTGTTGGTAAAAGCTATTTTTCTGTTGGCAAAAACTTTTACCAACAAATATTTTTTTGTGAAAAAACTGTGGGTAAAAACTCTATGCTTAAAAGTTTTACCTATAGATATGTATCATCTATTGGGAATAATTGATAATGCCCACAGATATTTATCTGTTAGTAAAACTTATGTCCACACTTATATCTGTAAGTAAAAGTATTAACTACAAAATAATATCTGTGACTAAAAGTGTTACCCACAAAATAATATCTGTAACTAAAACTATTACCCACAAAATAATATCTGTGACTAGCAGTATTAGGCAAAAATTATATCTATGATAAAAAGAAATAACTACACAATCATATCTGTGTGTAAAAGTATTAAACACAATATTATATCGGTTACTAAAACTTATTACCAACATATATATATTGTTGGATATACACATTAACCCTGTATGTGTGTGTGTGTGTGTGTGTGTGTGTATTGTTAAAACCTGTACTGGCCAAAACGTACAAAATATCAAATATCCAATATTCACCTTTAGTAACAATTTATGCTTATATATATATATAATTAACTACACCATATATAATTATCATTGTGTAGTACAAAATAATTAGTTGCTTAGCTCCCAAAGGCATAACAGTCCTTTAAGTACAATACTATATAAACGACTTATAGCATAAGCTATTATACAAAAACATCTTCATACATTGATATACAAAATCATCGGCTATTATACAAAAACATCTTCATATGCTGATATACAAAATCATCGACCATCTTCGTAAGCTTACGAGCAAAAGCACCAAACATCTTCGTTAGCTAACATATATACAAAAACATCGGGCATCTTCATAATTTGATATACAAAAATATCGATCATATTCGTAAGCTAACAAAAAAAAGCATCAACCGTCTTCATAAGCCGACTCACAAAAGCATTTTTATAAAAACGCATCAAACATCATCTTCTTCATTCTCCTCTTCAGTGTCATCCTTTTCATTCTCGTCATCCTCTATTTGATAATAATCGTCAACATTTTTTTCCTAAAAATATATATACAATTAACTTAATCATATTAATCTAATTTCATATCAAAAAGCTAGATGATGCCAGTTTGTACTCTTTAATTGAGTATATACATATCCAAAGTTTTTTTGTTTGGGTTTTTGCATAAGATTGGTACGGAAACTATCTTCTAGGTTTGGATTGCATAATTTATTTAATATTTATCTATTTATAATAGTTTACTAGGATTCCTCGTCTAATAAATATTTTGAGAACGTATAACGAGACATAAACTTAGAACTTTTCAATAGGTCGGCTAAGATCATGCCTCCTATTGGGATCATCTAATGCTAAAACTGATAAGCCTGCAAACGAACCTGCTAAGACACTGTTCCATCATCTTTAAGTTACAAATACAAAACAGGCATATACATCCATTTCACAATTCATAATGCAAGAAGCACAATTGACATAACAAATGATAAAAACTATATATTAACTTTGGGGAAATTACACATTTAGAGAAGTGTCTTTATTCCTTAACTTCCTTAATAAACATCTCAGCCCATGATAAGAACCCGTGAAACCACAGAAAAGTAGACCAATACGACTGGCTTCCTCCCTAACTATTAGATCCTTTTCAGATACAAGTTGCTGAAAACAAAGAACATGGTCACAGTCATATGTGCAGCACTAGCCAAAGTATCATGGGAAACACATATCATTCCTGTGTAACTGGTAAAAGACAAATTAAATAACCTTTTTCTTTAACCCTAAGAGTCATGATAACGAATTCAAAGATGGACCCCCTATACCTATCATAAATGATAACAACCACTATATATCAAAAAATCCAATTGATAGATATCTATAACTGTGTCTTAAAAGCCCAATTAACTTTTAGTAAAGAACTTCAATCAACAAATTCGGATAATAATCAAACTCCAATTAGACAAGTGTACAACCACTATATATCAAAAAAAAATATAAAAGAGTACTATTATGTACATATAAAATTCGATTGTAAAAGAATAAGCGTTTATAAAAAAAGATATTATAGCTACATTAACACAAAATCTTAGAGATAACCAAAGGAATGTTAAGCCATTATAGGCATAAAAGGGAAAAACCAAGTACATTAGGCTATAAAGCATTAGCTTTGAGCACTTGTATCTCAAAAGCCCTAGAAAAGACCCATAAACCCACAAATCATACAAGCAACCTATCACCAAATCAAAACCTTAAGCAAAATGACCAAAGAGAAACAAAAAAACTATAAATTAACTAGTATGCATATTGGGTTTTCCAGATCCATTACAACATCTTCCTAGATCACCGATAGAAAATGTAAACACTAAATTAGAAAAACTATTTCAAACATAAAAGAACAGAAAGTGAGTAAATTTTAATAAAAATCACTTACACAATTAGGGCTTACAACCCTAAAATATCAAATCAATTAATTTCATAAAATTGATCCAAACAATAAGTTAAAAACTTCATTTAATTGATTTTAAATCAAAGCTAGCTGATTTTAACTCAATTTAATTGATTTTAGAATCTATTCCCAAAACTTAGGGTTTTAAAGTCCAAAATACAAATCCGGATCATTCAAACCAATTAATCCAAATTGAACATGTTAAAATACAATTAAGGTCATTTTAAATAATTCTATAAAATCAATTTTAGAATAAACTATACAAATGATAATTTACATAATTTTATTTGAAAGTTAGGGTTTTAGGACAAAAAATACAACTCGGTTAAATTTTATTAATTTATTTAAATAAAATGTTTTAAAATGTAATAAGACCTATTTTATAACATAGTATATACTCAATTGATTAAAAAAAATACCCAATTTAACATAATAAGCGTTTTTGAGCCCGTACTATAAATTCAGTCAAATGTTGCCAAAATATTTAAATTGACGGCTCCGAAATGAAATTAAACATATTCTATTACAAAATGTATAATCAATTTAATAAAATAACTCAATTATACAATTCAATTTAAATCCGAAAGGATTTAACCTAAAAATCAAATTCCGAATAATTTCGCACAATTTTCTTAAATTGACAATTCCAATATGAAATTAAGTATATTTTAAAGTATAATACATAATCAAATTATCCCAAATAGCTTAATCGACCGAATCCAACATATCCAGACATAACCGGGAAAATAATCACAAATTCCAGAATCAACATATATCACATAATTAGCATATCCAATTCAATCATACAATACATATATACTTAATTAAATAACTAATTTAGCTTAATTAAAGCACATTCTTTCATAATTAATCAAAACAAAAAATTAGGGTTTCGAGAAACTATACCAAACGAAATAAGCCAAATCAATGCAGGTAAAGGGCTACGGAGCTTCGTCGGTGGGAGAGGAGCAGTCGCCGGTGGCCAACCGATGCTGGAGCTGTCCGGCCGGTGGCGTGCCGCTGCTGCCTTCTTGCCCTGCTGCTGCGCCGCTGCTGCCCTTCCACTACTGCTGCTCCCCTGATGCTGCCGTGTGTGACGACCGGGAGCTGTGGTGGCACGGTCGAGCGACGGTGAGGTGGTGTGCGACGATCACTCGACAGCGAACCACAAGAACCAAGGGAGGGAGGCGGAGGCGTCGACACTCAGAAGAAATGTGGCCTCTGTTGTCGAGACACAAACAGGAAATGGAATAAGGGGCGGGGGGTAGCTACGTGCGTGCGTTACTGTTAGGTCGACCTACCCTTTTTTTTTCTTTTTTTCTTTTTCAAATATTTAAAAGAATTAATGTCAAAAATATAATTTTAAATAGATTAAATTTAATCAAAATTAATATTTTATAATTTATTATTAAGATAATATTAATCATAATTTATAATAAAATAATAATTATTATTAAAAATAATTAATAATGGGAAATAAATACAAATATGAATAATATAAATATTAATCATAATTTCAAACAATTAGTAATAATATTTATTATTAAAATAATAATGATAATAATAATAATGTCCTAAAATAATTATTCTTAGTAATCATTAATAAAGAATTATATTAATAAGAATAATATGATTCATTATTTTAAATAAATTAATAATAGTATCTAATAATTACTAATATATTATTAATAATGTGAATGATTATTGATAATATTTATTATTGTTAAGATAATATAGATTTGAATGATAATTGGTAGTATTTAATAATTAATTAATTTAATAGTAAATGGTAGTAGATATAATATATATTATTTCATTATAATTGTTAAAAGACACCATTATGAACAATATATATTAATATAAAAAATTAGAAATAAAATAATAATTAATAATAATATATGTAAACTATTATTTCTAATAATGACTAATGACTTAATTATTATTATTATTATTATTATTATTATTATATTATATTAAAAATAATAGAATTAATCATTATTAAAATTATATAAAAATAAATATTATTGTTGAATTTCATAAACACTAATACCAACAAATGTAAAAGTGGGTATTAGTTCTGTTGGTATAATACTACTAATAACCACAGATATAAGTGATGGTAAAAGGTCTATTGGCATAACATATTAATACCAACAGATAAAAAATTTCTGTGGGAAAAACTACATTATTGCCTACAGAAAATTATCTGTTGGTATTAGTTACTTTTACTAACAGAAAAAGTATCTGTGCCTAAGTTTCTGTTGATAAAAGTCAATTATTTTGTAGTGTCTCTATACCTCAGCTCAACTGATTACTACATGGATGAACCCAATCCGGAATATGAACCATAGAAAAAAATACCTAATAAACCGATTACAATAATACCAGTTACAGTACCTATTATCCAAAGAGGAATCCTTCCAGTAGTATCGGCCATTTACCCCGCTTCCCTCCACATTGAATCAAGTGCTCATGCTAGAGACATAAACAGTCATGGATAATTATGAGATCCTTCCGAATGGGATAAGATAACTTCTACTCTAATATATTCTTCTCTTGCTCTTGACTTCTTTTTAATTGAAAAAATAATTGGAAAATAAAACAGCAAGTACAAAAATGAGTAATAACCCCCAGTAGAGACTGGTACGATTCAATTCAACATTTTGTTCATTCGGGTTTGATTGTGTCGTAGCTCTATAATTCGGATTATGTTTTGTTTATCGTTGGATGAATTGCATTGCTGATATTGATCCCAAAAAAGAAACGGTAGGTACAGCTAGTCCGTGAACAGCCAACCATCGCACTGTAAAAATTGGATAAGTTCGGTCTATAGTCATTGGGCCTCCTAAACTAAAAGGATCTACTAAATTCATCGAGTTGTTCCAAAGAATCAAAACGTCCAGTTATTAATGGAATTCCTTGTCGAATCTCTGTGAAATACTAATTTGGCCGAGGGCATCCAAACACGTCATAAGCTAATCCTATACTAATACCCACAATAATTAGGAAAGGTATAGTAATGCTATGTATGACCTAGTATCAAATACTAGTGATAATATCAGCAAACAAACATTCTTCTCTGCTTCCAGGCATGCTTAGCTCCAAATATTCTTGTACAGTCAAAGGGAAATCAATTTCGCAAAATATGAGATTAGTAAATTCAAATTCTTTATGGGTTCATCAATATTGTATCAAAGGTGCCTTTAGAATATACCGAATCAATATAGCTATCCTTCTTTTGACATAGCAAGGAAATTTTGATTTATATTGAAAGGAAGTACTAGAGAATTTTTTTTCTTGCATGTCGATAATGATAAAGCTATACACCATGTAATGGAAAATTCCTCAAATCAACAAATAATCTAGAATAGAGTTTCATTCCATTATAGACTTCACTCAAATTAGTGTGAATCTGATAAGTTGGTTTAGATTTTAATAATAAGGAGTCATAAAATTTGAGTTATAGAAGATCTTTTTTTCATTTCTTTTAAGAAATTCACTGGTCATTGAGTAACAGATATTAGATTAAAAAAAGAATAAAATAATTTCATTGTAATAAACTAATTAATATTCATGATGCATGAATTCTTGGATTCGATCTAAAGTTTCTTTCTTGTCCTAACCCCAAATGAAACTATTTTTACCATAAAGGATATGGCATAAAAAAAGATAGGATCTATAAAGGTCAGGATAATATAATATTAATTCTTACAAATTTTAGAGCCTATTTGAAAAAATAAATTAAACTTAGGTAAGTACATTATAAACATATATATAAAAAAATATTTCATTTAGCTCCTTTATGCCTAATCTAACTAGTTATTTTAGTTTCCTAATAGTGGATTTAACTATAACTTTAGCCCTATTTACTGGTCTGAACAAGATCCTTCTTATTTGAAATGAATTGAATGAACAATTCATATCATAAAAATAAATTTTTTTGTTGGGTTCTTTGTATTTTTTCTTCATCGTGGACATTGAAAATTTTTGGTCATTGAGATTAATGAATAAATGGGATTCATATTCAGGGATAGATATTACCTCTCTTTTTTTCCTTTTAAAAAAAATTAATTGAAGTGATTGAAGTTTTGCTATTTGGAATTGTCTTAGGTTTGATTCCTATTACTTTGGCTGGATTATTTGTGACTGCATATTTATAATACCGATGTGGTGATCAATGATTGTACTCCTTTTTTCTTTTTTATTTAAGACACATGAGGTCAATTTTCAATTACTATTGAAGTTGTTTTAGTCTAATTTGACTTAACAAGAACATAATCACGCTCTATAGGATTTGAACCTACGACATTGGGTTTTGGAGACCCACGTTCTACCGAACTGAACTAAGAGCGCTTTCTTATCACAATAGATAAGACTATAAGGACAAGGATGCATTTTGTAATTGAATACTCCATCCTACATGCATATACTAGTATAGTATTCTAAAAATGACATATTATGTATGTTCAATTTTAATGAATCCCTCGTTACTTATCATAGTCTCATAGTAAAAGTAATAGGTAGGGATGACAGGATTTGAACCTGTGACATTTTGTACCCAAAACAAACGCGCTACCAAGCTGCGCTACATCCCTTTCAATTGGTTTACAGTGTCATTGTAAAGAATCCTTATCTTGTTTTCCACATCGTTTCGTTATTTCTACTATTGATATACACATTTGATCTTGCCATTTCTTCTTATTTTTCTCATATAATATAAGAAAAGTATTTGGATACATATGAATAAAATTGCTATAAAATAAAGTAAAAATCAATCAAATACTTTTCGGAAATTATCATTATCAGGAGCAAGGGTACATCTTTTTCTTAAAAAGTCAAATCGTATCTATCATCTACCGGATTGCTTTACATTTGAATTTGACTTAGAGATCTTATGTACAAAGACATGTGGCCATTAACTACATATGTATCTGATCATATAGCATATATGTATTACATTTATGTATTAAAATACAGAGCTCAACAAGGAGGATTTTCAATGTGAGATCTAAAAACACATATCTATATGGCACCGGTATTAAGTACTCTATGGTTTGGATCTTTAGTAAGCCTATTGATAGAAATCAATCGTTTTTTCCCGGATGCATTGACATTCGACATTTTTTATTTTTAGTTATTGACATGGGAGGGGGGTAAGGAAGATTAGGGAGAGAATTCACTATATGTGGGTAAACCTTCTTCCCCTCCTTTCTCTTTTTTATTGACAAGTAAAAAAGTGGATTCATGTTCAATAAGAAAAAAACTAGGAACGAAAATATCAGTTTAGGAAAACAATCATATACAAGATACTTAATTGAAATAACCTACTATGATTCAAAATCTATTTATAAATATTTTGATTCATTTTTTGATTCCTTAGAGTTTATTTACTATTTCTCTATTACTTACAATGAAATCTTTTTTCTTGTATTTTGTATTATAAATTCCTTTTTGTCCTTTCTCTTTGCTTCCAATCGAAAGTATAAGAGTAATAACAAATAAGAAGGAGGTTCAAGGTTAATTAAAGATGTTTGAGTTTGATTTATTTTGGAATGTACTAGTTGTGTTCGAAAGAATCTTAATAACAAATCAAGGGGTATTTCTGAATATATTAATCAAAAGAATTGACATAATATGCCTTGTCAATTGGAATTAAGAAAATTTCGTCCCTATTGTCATAAACATACAATTCATGGAGAAATCAAAAAATAAATCAAATAGAATGAAGGGTTATCTATGAAGGAACAAGACAAAAGAACATACATTCTTCATAGAGATTTCTATATCGAGATATAATTTATATGTATATACATATATTTATATTACATATACGTTATCTCTAATTATTAGATCTAGATATCGACAGAAATAGAATATGGATTATTTGATATCTTTATCTATATCCATAAATAATTTCAATTAGATAAAAATAAAAAAATTGAATATTTAGTTGAAAGATAAGTAATAAAAATATTATTATTCTATATATTATATAGATAGATAGAAATAGAAAATATCTTCTAAATAAGCCCTGTATGTAAGTTAATATATAAAATATAAATAAAAAAAATCCTATTTGGTAAAAAAAAGAATTTGAATTAATAAAAATGAATTATAACATAATAAATAGGATTTGCATTACCTTATAAGTATAATTAGCATATTCGAATTCTATTTATTAGAAAGACAAATCAATATAATATAAAATAAAGAATAAAAAAGAAACTAAAAAACCATGGATAAATCCAAGCGACCCTTTCTTAAATCTAAGCGATCATTTCGCAGACGTTTGCCCCCGATTGGATCGGGGGATCAAATTGATTATAGAAACATGAGTTTAATTAGTCGATTTATTAGTGAACAAGGAAAAATATTATCTAGGCGAGTGAATAGATTGACCTTGAAACAACAACGATTAATTACTATTGCTATAAAACAAGCTCGTATTTTATCTTCGTTACCTTTTCTTAATAATGAAAAACAATTTGAAAGAGCCGAGTCGATCGCTAGAACTACGGGTTTTAGAACCAAAATGAAATAGGCTTACTCTTTATTAAATTGAATCCAAATTCTAATCGGAACTCCGACTGAGATGGATGTTTTTTTTGAAATTGCAAAATCCTAGAATCCTATCATGTAGAATCAATATTTTTTTTATTGAATTAATGAATTCAATGGGCTCTAACTAAATTCTCATATTTTATTAGACTATTTTCTACTTTATATTCCCGGAGTTCATTCTCCGGGGAACTTTTTTAAATCATTTCAGGGGATTATTTCCAATCTTCTTTTTTTAGGATATCATTGGAAATCATATGAAGACATTTATTATTTAATATAGCTATTTATACAAGTATTTTACGATTAAGAAGAAACATTCTCTTGTATAAATAATTTATAAATATACTATACTTATAGAAGATATCCTTTTCATGAATTACTACGTTTATCCGAGTGATCCACAAACGACGAAAATCTCGCTTTTGCCGATTTCTATCCCGATGAGCCGAAACCAAAGCTCTTATTTTCTGTTGAACAATAGTTCGAGTAAGTCTTGAATGAGCCCCCTGAAAGCTTGATGCAAATAAACGAATTTTTTTTCTATATCTTTGAGCTATATATCTGCGTTTAACTCTAGTCATTTAATAAATTAAACTTTTATGAATAACTAATCGATTTTTTTTTTTTGAGTTAATCTTTTCTCTGTTCGTGGTCTATGAATAACAAAACTTATTTTTCCAATGTATAAAAAAAAATTCCAATGGCTTTTGCTACTATAACCTTCCTGGCCACAATTTTTTCTTTTTCTAGGCTCAAAACGAAAAATTTCATTGATATTAGGTGTCAGATGAATAAATAAATAGTGGGTTCCTTCGTTTCTATGGTTACTTATTAAACGGTGAGGTCCTCTCTATACATCAGAGCTCTTTACTTCATTTGTTCAATCTTATTGGTAACTTGTACAGTTCAAACTCTTTGGCTCTATCGATGAATTATCTAGTAATAGGGCTTTCACAATGGGATCTCCCCATAAAGTAATAGTATTCCACTTTGAAGGTTAGCTTTGGATAGCTGACCCTCTCAGTCCGTTTTATTTTGCAAGAATGGGAGCATAATATTTTTACTTGAAAAAGAAATAGGATTTATCCCGCTTATCTTAAATGGGTATTGATTATTGAGACTAAAAAAATATTTTTTTTTCTAGCTCAAATTATGAACGAGTCACATATACACCCTAGTACATGCTCCTCGACGCTGAGGACACCCCCGCAGGGCGGGGGATTTCGTTACATTTCGGATTGGCTGTCTTGCGTTTCTAATAAGTTGTTTAATAGTTGGCATGCTGAATTATTTATTACATAATGGACTGGTTTAGATCAATCCTAACCAGATGATTATGAATCATATCGAATTAATTTAATATTTTTTAGAATATGAAACCCAGTATAAGAAAAAAAACTCTCAACTTAAATCGTGGATTTAACCATTTTCATTGTTATTCAACCGCTACAAGATCGACAATTCCATGAGCTTGGGCTTCTGTTGCTGACATGAAAATATCCCTTTCCATATCTTCGGATACAACCCATAAAGGTTTGCCCGTTCTTTGTACATAAACCCTTGTGAGGGTTTCGCGTAGTTTCAATAGTTCTTCCGCTTCCAGGACAAATTCTCCTGTTTGTGCCTCATAAAAAGAACTAGCAGGTTGATGAATCATTACCCTGATGTATAGAACATAAAAACGATTCTTTTCTCTTCGCCTCATTATCCATGCGAGAGAAAAGCAAAAGAAAAAAGGATATAATTGAGCAACCGTACGTGCATATCATATTTTGCGCATTGCATACGGCTCTACAATGGGATTTACTTTTCTCTTCCATTTAGGTAAGAGCAAAGTAGGATCGATCAGATCCAGATTAAGTAAATTATCCAATTACCACCCTTCTTTTTTTTGTAGGAATTCAAAAATACTATGATGGCTCCGTTGCTTTATCTATTAATCTCGTATGTAATTCAGCAATCCCAAAGTTTCTTTTTGATCCGAAAACAAAGAAGAAAAAAGAATTTTGTTTTACTCTTTCAAACATAAATTGAAAAGGAAGAGCCTTTTGGTATGAAAACAAAAAGTTTGTGACGCTGAAACGGACTCCTGATAAATCAAATCAGAAATACCCTTTAATCTCATACTACTCTCTCGATACATAATCTAATTTTTAGAAAAAAAAAAATACAAAATTTTATCATATCGAATTCAAAGTGCCATGCTATTATTACTTAATATTCATTTCATATTTTATATGGCGAAGCGAAGGCATAGTCTTATTTTTTTTCTCAAATAAAAAACTCATTGGCGCCAAGCGTGAGGGAATGCTAAACGTTTGGTAATTTCTCCTCCGACCAGAATAAAAGATCCCATTGAAGCGGCTAATCCCATGCATATTGTATGTACATCGGGTCGCACAAATTGCATAGTATCATAAATAGCTACTCCAGGTATTACCCATCCGCCAGGAGAATTTATAAACAAATACAAATCCTCGGTATCATCCTCGATACTGAGATATACCATAAGACCAATAAGTTGATTTGAGATCTCGCTATCAACCTCTTGGCCTAAAAAAAGTAATCTTTCTCGATAAAGTCGGTTGATTAGGGTTAATTCTTATCCCTTAAGAACCGTACATGCATCTTTTGATGCATACGGTTCAAAATCAAATGTTAAAATGAAAAAAATCAATGTGTAGATTCCGGCCCTCTTTCTTTTTTCATAGCAGTTCTTTCTATTTATAACTTTTAATGATAATGAAAGGGCTTTTTATTCTATTTTTAAATCCTAGTAATAATAAATAGTATAATAAAAAAGAATTCACTAAACTTATCGAACTAACTTCTCATTGATGTAGTTTTTCATCGAGATCAAATCCAAATCTCGAGGTCATTTTCTTGTTCTTGAATGGGCCTATTTAATTCTTTTAGGTTTTTGCTCTACTCCGGGTAAAAATGGGACCGATTTCGATTTGTACATATAGGACAAATACTTCTAATACCACCTTTTTACTCTTGAATTCATTGCACGTTTTTCAGCCAAATTTAGTATTTAACGTATTCATCATCTTTTTTTATTGGAATGATTCAGGTTTAGATCTTTACTTATATCTATTCTCTTTATAATTTCAATAGTAATAATAAAGAATTTAGCCTATAAGCAATAATCATTGATATATTTATTATTAATTGGGATTTTTAAAAACGGAGCCTGGATACTTCAATTTATTGGTCCAACCAAGCCAACCATAAATTATTCTAATTTTAGAATATGAATTCCCCTAAAATTCAAAAATGAATCTGATTGCACTTCACGCTCCAAATTTTTCATGATTCAATCTATCTTTTTTGGGCGAAGGGAAGGATATCTCGATCGGGAGAGAGAACGGGGAAATCCCATATGACCCAATCGATCTGACAAGTCGCACTATACGTCAACCCAAGATGCATCTTCCTCTCCAGGACTTCGGAAGGGTACTTTTGGAACACCAATAGGCATTAACTAAAATAAAAAATAATTAAGTGCTCTATTTTAGTTTGATATGGAAACGTAATAAAGAATTAATAAACAATGGGGTTATTATCTTCATAATATCAACCTTTATGAAAATTTTTGAATCAATTCGAAAAGTTCATAAAAGGAGACAAAATGAATAAAAGAAAATTTTTACGAATATAACTTTCTAATGATGAACAAGTATGAAAGCCTTAACTCATATAAAATAGTATCAACCTCCCCATTGTGTATTGTTACTTATTGGGTATAGAATAGATCTACTTCTCTTTCTTCCTATGAATATAAATTTTCCATTATTACCAATAGAATAGAATTCAGATTAATTATTGTTCCAAGGGTTATTTTGGAACAAAGGCTCATTCCATAGCTAGAATTTTTTTCCAATGCAATGCAATAAAGTTACATAGTGTCTATTTTTATTTGACAAAGGGGTATTTACATGGTTTTGCCTTGGTATCATATTCATACTGTTGTATTGAATGATCTTAGTTAGTTGATTTCTGTCCATATAATGTATACAACATTTGTTGCCGGTTGGGCCGGTTCGATGGCTCTATATGAGTTAGCAGTTTTTGATCCCTCTGATCCCATTCTTGATCCAATGTGGAGGCAGGGTATGTTTTTTGTACCTTTCATGTCTCATTTAGGAATAAACAATTCATGGGGAGATTGGAGTATTATAGGAGGGACTATAATAGATCATAGTATTTAGAGTTACAAAGGTGTAGCCGGAGCACATATTTTGTTTTCTGGTTTGTGCTTTTTGGTAGCTATTTGGCATTGGGTTTATTGGGACATAGAAATCTTTTCTGATGAATGTACATGAAAACCTTCTTTGGATTTGCCTAAGATTTTTGGAATTAATCTATTTCTTTCTAGGGTAGCTTGTTTTGATTTTATCATATTTTATGTAATAGGCTTGTAGGGTCCTAGAATATGGGTGTCCCATCCTTATAGATTAACCAAAAAAGTACAATCTATAAATCCAACATGGGATGTAGAAGGTTTTGATCCTTTTTTTCAAAGAGGAATCACCTCTCATCATATTGCAGTAGGGAAATTAGCTATATTAGCAGACCTATTCCATCTTAGTGTTTGCTCACCCCAACGTCTATATAAAGGCTTACGTATGGGCAATATTGAATCTGTCCTTTCCAATAGTATCACTATTATCTTTTTTGTAGCTTTTGTTGTTGTTGGAATTATGTGGTATGGTTTCGCAACTAACTCAATAAAATTATTTGGTCCCCTTCGTTAACAATGGGATCAGGGATAATTTTAACAAGAAATATATCAAAGAGTTAGTACTAAACTAGGCAATAATCAAAGTTTATCATAGGCTTGGGCTAAAATTCCTAAAAAATTAGCATTCTAGGATTATATTGGGAATAATCTAGCAAAAGGGGGATTATTCACATCAGGTTTAATGGATAACAGAGATGGAATAGCTATTGGATGGTTAGGACACCCTATATTTTGAGATAAAGAAGGGCGCGAACTCTTTGTATGTCATATGCCTACCTTTTTTGAAACATTTCCTATTGTTTTGATAGATGGAGGAAAAAATTTTCAAGCTGAGGTTCCTTTTAGAAGAGTAGAATCAAAGTATAGCATGGAACAAGTAGGTGTAACTGTTAAGTTCTATGGTAGTGAACTCAATGGGGTCAATTATAGTGATCCTATTACGGTGAAAAAATATGCTAGACATGCTCAATAAGGTTAAAATTTTGAATTATATCGTGCTACTTTGAAATTTGATGGTTATTTTTATAGTATTAAGGGGTTGTTTTGCTTTTGGACATGCTTCCTTTTCCCTACTCTTCTTCTTTAGACACATTTGGTATGGATCTAGAACCTCGTTTAGAGATGTTTTTGCAGGTATTTACTTAGATTTGGATGCTCAAGTAGAATTTGGAACATTCCAAAAACATGGAGATCCAACTAAAAGAAGACAAACAGTCTCATACTGATACAACATTGCTTTTGTTTTTTTCGCCTTTTTTTCAGTTTTAAATTTTACCTTGGATACCTAAACAATTTTGACTTTGATTTGAATCAATGCCTTTTTTTTTATTTGGCAGATAATCTCATATAAACAGGTATGGAAGCTATAATTTTAGACCACGACACATATATGGAAGCATTGGTTTATACATTTCTATTATTCTAAACTCTAGGGATTATCTTTTTTGCTATTTTTTTTCTAGAACAGCCAAAAGTTCCAACTAAAAAGATGAAATGATTTTTCATTATCTCCATTGAATTATAGTAATGAGCTTATCAATGTTGATAGGCTCATTACTTTAACTAATCCCCGTATTCTTCGAATGGGTCTCTTAGTTGTTGAGAGGGTTGCCCAAAAGCGGTATACAAAGCGTACCCAGTAAAACTTATAAGTAAACCAGATATAAAGATGGCAACTAAAGTTGCAGTTTCCATTATTATTATATAATTTCAAGACCACAATGGATCTCTTATAAGATCGTTTATTTACAACGGAATGGTATACAAAGTCAACAGATCTCAATAAATACAATCGGATTTATGGCTACACAAACCGTTGAGGGTAGTTCTAGATCTCGTCCACGACAAACTACTGTAGGGGCTTTATTGAAACCATTGAATTCAGAATATGGTAAAGTAGCTCCTGGATGGGGAACTACCCCTTTAATGGGTGTCGCAATGGCTTTATTTGCAATATTCCTATCTATTATTTTGGAGATTTATAATTCTTCCGTTTTACTGGATGGAATTGCAATGAATTAGATTCACAAGAACCACAAAGTTCTAGACAAAGTGAATTTTTATAGGGCTCCTTTTTTTTTCTAATTTCTTATTTAGTATTGGTAGTTCGATCGTGGAATTTATTTCTTTCTGTATTTCCGGAATATGAGTGTGTGACTTGTTAGAATGGATCCTATTGATAATACAGAGAATGAGTCTGTCATCTTATCTTGATAAAGATGGTTCTACCTCGTCAGATATTCATTCTGATATCTGGAACACGAAATATATGAAATAGATCAAGAAATATTTTAACTATGATTCATACTTAATATTTAGACCTCGTGGCCAGATTCCAAAAATATTTAAAATTTTCACCTATGCTTATTAATTTGATTTGACCAAATGAAAAAAAATCCCATTTTTTGTTATCATACCTAGAGATTGAATAAGTGATGATCCGATAATTCTTACTCAGGAAATTGGGCATAGCTTGGCTATTTTATTTAATCATCATGGTTCTAGTATGAATCTAGGGTTTCAATTAATTAATAGGGTCTTAACAAAAGAAATGGCAAGGTCCATTGTGTATATCAATATTATCAATAACAAAATAATGTGGAAAACAAGGTAAGGATTCTTTACAATGACACTATAAACAAATTGAAAGGGATGTAGCGCAGCTTGGTAGCGCGTTTGTTTTGGGTACAAAATGTCACAGGTTCAAATCCTGTCATCCCTACCTATTACTTTTACTATGAGACTATGATAAGTAACGAGGGATTCATTAAAATTGAACATACATAATATGTCATTTTTAGAATACTATACTAGTATATGCATGTAGGATGGAGTATTCAATTACAAAATGCATCCTTGTCCTTATAGTCTTATCTATTGTGATAAGAAAGCGCTCTTAGTTCAGTTCGGTAGAACGTGGGTCTCCAAAACCCAATGTCGTAGGTTCAAATCCTACAGAGCGTGATTCTTTTCTTGTTAAGTTGAATTAGACTAAAACAACTTCAATAGTAATTGAAAATTGACCTCCTGTGTCTTAAATAAAAAAGAAAGAAGGAAGTCAATCAAAAAATATTTTTTAATTAATCAAAGGTCCAATTGATCACCACGTCGGTATTGTAAATATGCAGTCACGAATAATCCAGCCAAAGTAATAGGAATCAAACCTAAGACAATTCCAAATAGCAAAACTTCAATCATTTCAATTTTTTTTTTTGAAAAGGAAAAAAAGAGAGGTAATATCTATCCCTAAATATGAATCCCAATTGTCCATTAATCTCAATGACCAAAAATTGTCAATGTCCACGATGAAGAACTATGAAAAAAAATAAAGAAAATACAAAGAATCCCACAGAAAGATTTATTTTTATGATATGAATTATTCATTCAATTCATTTCAAATAAGACGTATCTTGCTCAGACCAATAAATAGGGCTGAAGTTATAGTTAAAGCCGCTAGTAGGAAACCGAAATAACTAGTTAAAGTAGGCATGAAGGAGCTAAATGAAATAGTTTTTTTATACATATGTTTATAAAGTACT
Organism: Tamarix chinensis; assembly: GCA_030549775.1. Classification (NCBI taxonomy): domain Eukaryota; kingdom Viridiplantae; phylum Streptophyta; class Magnoliopsida; order Caryophyllales; family Tamaricaceae; genus Tamarix; species Tamarix chinensis. Next base: position 72,772,524 of record CM060176.1, on the reverse strand, counting down.
TACCTAAGTTTAATTTTTTTTTTCAAATAGGCTCTAAAATTAGTAAGAATTACTATTATATTATCTTTACCTTTATAGATCCTATCTTTTTTCGTACCATATTCTTTATGGTAAAAAATAGTTTCATTTGGGGTTAGGTCAAGAAAGAAACTTTGGATCAAATCCAAGAATACATGCATCACGAATATTAATTAATGTATTACAATGAAATTATTTTATTCTTTTTTTTCATCTAATACCTGTTACTCAACGACCAGTGAATTCCTTAAAAGAAATGAAAAACAGATCTTCTACAACTCAAATTTTATGACTCCTTATTATTAAAATCTAAACCAACTTGTCAGATTCACGCTGATTTAAGCGAAGTCTATAATGGAATGAAACTCTATTCTAGTTAATTTGTTGATTTGAGGAATTTTCTATTAAATGGCGCATAGCTTTATCAACATGCAAGAAAAAAAATTCTCTAGTACTTCCTTTCAATATAAATCAAAATTGCCTTGCTGTGTCAGAAGAAGGATAGCTATACTGATTCGGTATATTCTAAAGGCACCTTTGGTACAATATTGACGATCCCACAAAGAATTTGAATTTCAGTAACTTTGAATTTACTGATCTCATCTTTTACGGAATCGATTTCCCTTTGACTGTACAAGAATATGTGGAGCTAAGCATGTCTGGAAGCACAGGAGAACGTTCTTTTGCTGATATTATCACCAGTATTCGATACTGGGTCATACATAGCATTACTATACCTTCCCTATTCATTGCGGGTTGGTTATTCGTCAGTACGGGATTAGCTTACGATGTGTTTGGAAGCCCTCGGCCAAACGAGTATTTCACAGAGAGCCGACAAGGAATTCCATTAATAACTGGACGTTTTGATTCTTTGGAACAACTCGATGAATTTAGTAGATCCTTTTAGTTTAGGAGGCCCAATGACTATAGACCGAACTTATCCAATTTTTACAGTGCGATGGTTGGCTGTTCACGGACTAGCTGTACCTACCGTTTCTTTTTTGGGATCAATATCAGCAATGCAATTCATCCAACAATAAAAAAAACATAATCTGAATTATAGAGTTACAACACAAGCAAACCCGAATAAAAAAAATGTTGAATTGAATCGTACTAGTCTCTACTAGGGGTTATTACTCATTCGGAATAATATATTAGAGTAGAAGTTATCTTATCCCATTCGGAAGAATCTTATAATTATCCATAGTTTTTTATGAGTATATCATGAGCACTTGATTCAATGTGGAGGGAAGCAGGGTAAATGGCCACTACTATTGGAAGGATTCCTCTTTGGATAATAGGTACTGTAATTGGCATTATTATAATTGGTTTACTATGTGTTTTTTTTTATGGTTTATATTTCGGATTGGGTTCATCCTTGTAGTTATTGGTTGAGTTGAGGTAGAGAGATGAAAGTGCAAGAACTCAACAGGACCTTCCTTCCCCCTCAAGTTTGATAAAAAAAAAAGAGAAAGAGTTCTCATTAAATTAATGGATAATCAAAATATTTTTTTTATCGAATAAACAAAAGGATCTATTTTCATGATTTTCCAAAAAACAAACCTCTATTTGATGTTTTTTGAAAACTTAAACCAACAGTTCATAAAAGAACTAGAAAGATCCCATACAAAAATTAGAGTGCGCGTGAAGAATCACTAATCAAATAAAAATCAGAATGCGAAATCAAAATTCCTCGAAGGGCATAGTCTTACAATTGATAAAATGTTCATTTAAAATATTCAATCGAGTAATAAATCATAAGCGGGTAAATTCGATACACCAGAAATAACATAATGAAATAAAACCACGTGAAGAGGAAATATGGCCACGAAACTCTCAAACTTGAACCAAAATATGCTCAACACTCAGCCCCGACTGATGTCTCGCCCACCTGCACAAGTTCAGAATGGCATACTACTCGTGGGAATGAGCAGCACCCATGAAAAGGGTGATCAGTACGCTACGTACTGAGTAAGGTAACTGAACACTAAGGCCAACACATAAGCACATAATCCATGCAGATTAATAACAGGGCATATCCAAAATAACAATATAAAGGTATGTGAACAATTCAGGTAAAAGTACAAAGGCCCATATAATCCAAATTAATCATTTAATAGATCTCTTATCAGAAATCGATTCACACCATGCCTTTTTATCAAATCCATGCGAGTACGGAAGCCCCCACTATTATAGCCGGTGGAGCGGAGGCACATAGGGTATCATACACTAACCACTATTATAGCCGGTGGATCGGAGACACATAGGACTACGTGTCCTAACCACTATTCCTAACCGGTGGATCGGTTGGCTCCGGCTCGCATGGTGTTCCACTGTAAGTAATTAGTATCTTTTAAGCATTTTAGAAAAAACTCTGGTTTGTGACCGTTGAGCTCGGGAACTCCCACTATTATTACCGGTGGATCGGTCACACATAGGACATCATGTCCTAACCACTATTATTACCGGTGGATCGGTCACACATAGGGTAAAAACCCTAACCACTATTCCGAACTGGTGGATCGGTTGGTCCCGTCTCAACGATCTTCCACTTTAAATAATTAGTGTCTTAAGTATCTTTTTCAAAAGCTTTCACCCCGGACATGCATAAGTCATCACACATCACAAATCATAAAATTCCACCATCATAATTACACTTTATTTACCACGTACACAAAATAATACAAAAACCCTAATCAGCCACCACATACCTCAACTAACCACAACAAACCACCACTCCAAACTCTATTTAACCATACCAACCATAATTAGCCACTCCACGCCGTAGTTAATCATAACAAACCACAATTATCCACTCCAATCTTAGTTAATCACAACAACCCAGAGTTCATTACTCCAAACCCTAATTTAGTCTCTTCCGTACCTTCATAATACTCCACGTACTATTTTCCGTCCAAAATAGTTTAACACCCAAATAACACTTACATTACCTTCCTTAAATCCCAAATTAACTTTCCACGCGTAAATTTCATACCCATGCAGACATTAATCTCCCCATGCAAACCTTCACATCTTTTTCATGCAAACCCTAAAATTCTATCTGAAACCCTAATTTCAACCATGCAAACCCTAATACCATCATCCAATCATCAATGCCAACATGTAAACCCTAATACCACCAAACAACTATAATTACCACCATACAAACCTCAATAACATCATACAAACCTTAATACCACAATATAACCATAAATACCACCATACAAGCTTTAGTAACATCATACCAATCCTAATACCACCATGCAACCATTAGTACCACCATTCAACCCACGATTCTGGCATATAAAACTCTAAATTCAATCCATAGCAAAACCCAAGATTTGTCCACATAATACAATTGATTAGATTCTCCCCTTTCATAACCACAATTTAGATTCCCCCATACAAGACCATAAGTTAGATTCTCCCACATAAAATCATAATTTAGAATCTCCCAAGCAAAACCATAAATTGGATTCCCCCAAACAAATCATAAATTAGATTCTCCCAATTAAATCATAAATTATATTCTCCCATTTGATATCATAAATTACATTCTCCCAAATAACATCATAAATTATATTGTCTCCCACGAAACCCTACATTTCCCATATAACATCCTCACATGCATGTATTTTAGGATTACATGCAAACTCATATTATTCCATACACATAGTACACATGCCATATAGCAACACAAAATCATGCTTGGACTCCATGCCATACCAAATATGCAATAATTACAATAATAACATAGGATGCATAACATATAAGGAACACAATGCACATTACCACACAAAAGGCCTTAGCACCCCTTACCTAAAACGACACAGGTCTTGGAGCACACACCTATATTACTTGAGAGCTTTGACCAAATAATAACATATTAATAAAATAACTTTAACAAAATTCTAACTTTCCTAAAGACATAAAAATAATAGAGATATTATAAACCTTGTTAATATAGGGTTAAAGACTTTACCCTAATAATAATAATGATACTAATATATTAATATCAAAGATAACAAAACTAATTTCAATGAGAATATAAATAATAATAGCAATAATAATAATAATAATCATAATTATAATAATGATGATAATAACAATAATAACATTATTAACAATACTAATGGTAAAATATTTGCATTAATAATAATAGAATAAGAATAATAGAAATTCGAAATATAAAATAATAATAATAATTATACTTATAACATATTAATATTAATAACAGTAATAAAAGAAATAATAAGGGGAATAATAATAAAATCGAATTAAGATACAATAAGGCTTCAGCCCTCAACATAAATAATAATAAAACAATAATAATACTAATAAATAATAGTAAAACCTATTAAGAACATAAATATTAAGAATAAAAATAATGGCATTTATATGCAAATAATTGAAATAAATTAAATCAAGGCATATACTAATATGGAAAAATGGTTGAGAGGGTCTAGGGTTCAACCTTAAGCTGGTGGGGATAGGCAGCATCGGCGGTAGTGCACGACGGCGGCGGCAGTGGCCGGAAAAAGAGAAGAAAAGAGGGAAAGATGGATGTTGGGAAAAAGATAGGGAGAATTGAGGTGATTTAAGAGGTGTTTATGGTTTCCCAGGAGTATAGGGACAAAATGATGGTGGTGGTGCAGCCAAAGGTGGCGGCGCACAGCGTCAGACGGTGGTTTAAGGCTTCGGGGTCAAAACTCTAGCGAAACGAGCTGCCGACTTTGCACGTTTATGGAGGCTCTTGCAAGAAGAATCAAGAGATGAAAATGGTTTAGTTAATTAGAGGAAAATTTAGGGAAGAAAATGGAATGTTTCGGTGGCGCTGAGGTTGGCTATCGGCGGTGAAATCTGCGTCTAAAGTCTCGTTGATGAACAGCTCTCACCAAGGGTTTTCGGGGAAGAAAATCACCAAAACTCCTACAACTAGGCTATTTATAGATGGTGGATGGGATAATAAGGTTTTGAGGGTCGACAAGAAGGCATTAGATGCGAGAATTTGGGTGGCCGGTGGTAGAAAACGGTCGGGCATCGTTTGGTTTGCTTCGAATTTTTGCGAAGCTGGGGAGAAGAAACGGGCGACAGATAACGTCGAATAATTATACCAATTTATTCTCGGAGTTAAGAGGAAGACAATAAGATAAGAAATGACCGGTTAAAGGTCTCATGGCCGGAGATGCCATTGATGGGTCGGGAGTTTGCGTCGCAGCGACGGAGAAGGAGGGAGGAAGAAGGAAGAAGAAAGGGAGGCAGGCCGGTCGGCCGGGAAAAGAAAAGAAAAGGAGAAGAACCGGGCCGGTCGGCGCGGTGAGGGTTCATTAAATGGAACGACAAAGTTCGGGCATAAAACAGGCGAAACGCAGCGTGTCGGCAAGCGAAAGAAGGGCGACGGGTGCGGGCTGGGCCGAAGAGGAAGAAGAAAAGAAAGACTAGGCTGCAGCTGGCCCAGTTCGGGGAAAAAGAAGAAGAAAAATAAAAAGAAGAAAAAGAAAGGAAAAAGGAAGAAAGAAAAAGAAAAAGGGAAAAAGGAAAGGAGAAAAATAATTAGATTAGGCCAATTAAATTAATCTGAATATTTAGGATATTAAAAATAATAATATTTAAATAAAATAATATTTAAATCCCTTTTTAGGCTAAATTAGGATTTTAAAAAGGTTTTCCATAAATTCCATTTTAATTAGCAAAACACCCTAATTTTCTTCCATTAAATTATTTATAAAATTAATATTAATTTGGAACTATTTCATCCTTCTTATTTTAAATAAAATAATTTATTTAGTTAATTTCTAAAATACAATCCTTAATTAGCTAGAATACCCAAATTCTCTCCTAATAAAAATACTTATAAATTTATTCTTGATTTTCCCTAATTAATTTCCTTTTATTTTAAATAAATTAATATACTTAATTAAATTTTAGAATAAAACCTCATTTAAATATATAATTTAAAATTAGAAATTTTTGGGGCATTTCACTTACTTTTCAATTATAAGTGTAATAAATAATAAACTGAAGAAAGTTCAATCGAGCCAAATCGAAATTAAGACTACGTTTTTGACGAACGAGATCAAGAATCCTTACTATTTCAACACAAGAAAAAGATGTGTCAAATTCCTTTTCTTGTGTCGAAGACTAGAGAGGAAAAGAAATCCTTCTAGAATCGTTTTCTACCCTCATTTTTGTGCATGATATTTTCCATTTAGCCTGAGTCTACTTTCTAATTTTATTAACATATAAAAAAATTTTATTTTATGTACTTTATAAAATTTCAACCTGATAAGAGTTTGTTATATAGTCATATCATTCCAATTGAATTTGAGTTGCAAAAAAGTGCTTTCAGATTTTTTTTTTATTTCTTGATCATACATAATTGTCAACATGAATTAAGTTCTTGTTACAAACTTTATGTTGATAAATCCGCCAATCTAGAAATTCATTTCGGACAATTGAACCTTTTCAAACTGTTTCTTTTTAAGAACCAAAAAAATTTGTGCCTAAATAACAGTTGCAAGGAAGAACAAAAGACCTTGAATGCATAATGCATCTTGTAGTACTATTTATGCATCTCCCAGACCAAATCAACCCACATTAGGACTACTTGTTAATGGTTGATCGAGTTTGATAGATTCACCTTCTGAAACAAGGAGTTCTGGACCTGGAGGAATAATATCAACTACTTGACGTCCATCTGATGCATCTGCTATGGTAATTTCATAGCCGCCCTTTTCTTTTCGTATAATTTTATTTACTATACCCATTGCTGTAGAATTATAAATAATATCGTTACTCTTGCTTCGGTTGGGCTAAAGCTGACCCCTTCCCCTATTCCTTACTACATATATTGAATATTTTAAGAATTGAACATCCTTCTTAGTAGAAGGGTCGGGAGAAAGAATAGGAAAAGTGATTTCACTATATTTTTTCCCAGGAACCGGACCTACCACAAGAATATTTTTTTGATTGGGGCGATAGCTCTGAAAAGAAAGATTACCTATTTTTTCTTTCATCATGGGAGAAATACTATTGGGTGGAGCTAATTCAAAACCCTCGGGTAAAATCAAAATAGCCCACATATTCACAACCCCCTTTTTACCACTAGAAAGAACTTGTTTTAGTTGCATATAGTAAGGACTTTGAACAGCTACTTCAAATATAGTATTAGGAAGGAATTCTTGTGGAACCTCAATATCCACAGGCTTATTTTCTAAATCAAAATGGGCACATACAATACACCTAGTAGCTTTTCTTGGATTTTCATAACCTTACTGTGAAAAAATGGGATATGCATTTGAACTGGATGACCAACTTATTATATAAATCACGAGCAAAACATAAATGGATCGAGTAATGTGTTCTTTCATCTAAGAAAAGGTATTGAGAGTTTTAGTTTGCATAGTCAAATCCTTGATCTCAAAAATTTCTACAATAAATTAGGGTAGGTTGCTAATCTAGTTCCCTATCCATGAATCTGCTATTTACTGGAATCTTAGAAAAACTCCTTACCTTGGATGGGTAGACATAGAAAGAGTCAGTCTGATTGTGAATTCTTTGATGCGAACCAAAGTAATAAACATTCTAATTGGATTAATATCAGCTACTTTATAGTAGATCCTTTTTTTTATTTTAGTCATTCATTGAATGATAAATCACTACAAGCAATGGGGATATACGCTTTAAATAATGGAAGATCCAATATTTTAAAATTGTATCTAGAATGACGGGAAAAGTGGAAACAAGACCAAATATAATTTGAGCATTATAAAAAAAATCCAAAATCTTTGTAGATAGAACCAATCATTAGTTGCCAACCATGGGGCGAATGGAATCCGATATATGAATTAGTTAATAAATGAATAGAAAATTATTTGATTGTGTCACTTAAGTTATATAGAAATTCCTGAATCTAAGAGTTAAGAATAAGAAGTTCATTATTACATATAATAGAATAGCCACTTAGAATAATGAAATAGATTGTATTTGTCGAGAAGTGCAAAATCGTATAAATAAAATCCCCGTTGTACATCTTGATCAATTGAATCTCTTCTTTGTGGATTCCTATATGAATTTTTTGTAAAAGTATCTTTGAGTATTCCTTTATCATTTCATCCAACAGGAGTAGCTCCTCTAATTCTATAAATTTTTCCAGAACACTCTTTTCCTGAATAGCATTTAAGTAAGTTACAGATTTTTTAGTATTCCACCAATTAGTAACCCAAGATTCCATATTTCTTTGAAATGAGAGAGAGATCCACCAAAGTAAAAAGCCTATAGATGCAATAAATAGAAGAGGAATAAATGTTTTCTTTTTTGACATTTTTTTCATCTCTAAATTCAATTGTTAATGAACCAATTTTATTCATCGACTCTATGTGATAAAAAAATTATATATAGCATGAGTTATATTACAAGGTATCAAATCTATGAATTTTTTCTTTACTTTGTCATTCGGTGATGAATCTTTCCTTGATAATTTGGAAGAATGTTGAAATAATACAAAAATCTAATAAAGAAATAATAAAAACTTCTTTTTTCCAAATATTTGAATTGGTCAAATTTGAAGTAATTATTTCCTCTCGACAAATTCCTTAAAACTGCACTTAAAGTAAAGAATTAAAATTTTGAAACAAAAAAATAAAACTATCAAAATATCAAATATTTTGAAAAAATTGAAGTGACTACCCATAGTACAAAAATAAAACAAATTGATAGAAATTTATGAATGTGTTGTGATAATTAAAACTGGGTGTGAAAACAATGCAAAAATTGGAGAGTTTTTTTTACCCCCAATTGAGAATGAGAAAGTAGTTCTTCATCAATATATTAAAAAAAACTTCAATTGGTATACGTAAGAAACATGCCAATTCAACATCTTTTTGTTCAATTTCTCATGGAGTCAAATTCTAGATAAAGGATACGATGAGTAGAAATACCCTCTTTAAGTTCTATTCTTATCGACTAAATATCTTTTATAAGGAATCGTAGGAAGATGTGAAATTTTTTTACAAGGAATCCCCTACAAAAAATGCACACTCTACCTTCTTTTCTATGGAATAAATCATAACCACTACCTACATTCCATGTAATTGTGCACCAAAAATATGAACTAATAAAGAGGCCTGCGATCTCATAGAAAGACATCATAATCCCTTGTGAAAAAAAAAGGATTTGGTGAGAAGGAAATAAAGATATCAAATTGCTACCAAGTTAGCTGGAAGTTCCAACCAATAAAAAGCCAAATGAACCTAAAAAGAGGATAAAGGCCCAACAAAAATTACTTATTTTTTGAGACCCTGCTATAAGTTCTATCCATATACGTTCTAATCGCTAATTCATACTATATCGAGTTGAATTTAATTCAATTTGAATTTAAAAAATAATAAGTAAAGTAAAACGAGTTTTACTTTATGTATTCTTTTTGTTCCCCAAGTAACTCTCATCAACTAGCACCATCCTATTCGGATGTGAAATTTTATGGGGTAATTCATTAAATTAGTTTGATATAAGAATATCCCCTTCATAGAACCTACCACGTCATAGATCTCTACATACAATGACTTTCTATTTTAAACATCTAACGATTCGATCCTAATCTTCAAAAGAATTTGAATTAAATCACTCATTTTCACATACATAAAAGTTGCTTAATTTTAATGTTTGGAAGAAATCATGAGTTATACCATATTCCACTTTCTACTAAATCGATATCTGTGTTATGATTCAAATCGAAATCTTAAAAAAATTATATTTGACCCCATTCTGTCTAAATAATCTTGTTTCGTTGAACATGAAGAAATAAAGATGCCATTGCAATTGCCAGAAATACTAATGTAACACCCCAAAATTCACTACTTTTTTTTTGAAAAGCGGAAGCAATTAAAATAGAAATACTTAAAACCTGTGAATTCTGGGAATGTTACCACCACACTTAGTACCAGACCGGTTCTCTACAACCGTTCCAGTACCAAGTGCTAAGGCTAAAGAAAAGATTTATGTTAAATTCAAATTAACAATTCATAAAAGAATTCAAAAGATCATACAACAAAATCAGAGTATGCATAAACGTTTATTAACACTTGTAACTTCTAAATAGAAATACATTTAAACAAGATAAAACCCAATGGGTCAAATTCTGGATTGCCTACTCACTCAAGTCAGGCCTGCCACCCCAAACAGTCTCTGATCTTAAACCTGCATAAGAGGTCTGCTCCCCACCATCGGTGGATCATCACAGGACCCATCAACCAAGGTAGTATCAGTACGGGTCTAGTACTGAGTAAGGTGGCTTGATCACTAAGGCCAACACATAAACACATAAGCCATGCAGGACGTAAAAGAGCATATTCATAAATGCATATGATCAACCGGGTAAAAGTACGTACAAAGGCCCATGAATAATCTGGATTAATCACTTAATTAATCTCTTATCAGAATCCGATTCACACCATACTTTTTATCAAATCCATGCGAGTACGGAAGCCCCCACTATTATAGCCAGTGGATCGGAGGCACATAGGGTATTATACCCTAACCACTATTATAGCCGGTGGATCGGAGACACATAGGACTACGCGTCCTAACCACTATTCCTAACCGGTGGATCGGTTGGCTCCGGCTCGCATGGTGTTCCACTGTAAGTAATTAGTATCTTTTAAGCATTCTGGTTTGTGAATGTTGAGCTCGGGAACCCCCACTATTATAACCGGTGGATCGGTTCCATATAAGACATCATGTCCTAACCACTATTATAATCGGTGGATCGGTCGCACATAGGGTAAAAACCCTAACCACTATTCCGAACCGGTGGATCGGTTGGTCCCGTCTCAACGCTCTTCCTCTTAAGATAATTAATGTTTTAAGTATCTTATTCAAAGCTTTCACCATATACATACACGAATCATAAATCATAAATTCCATATTCATCATCATATTTTATTCACCAATTACACATGTGCTACCACCAAACCCTAGACATGCATGAATCGCTCCCTTTACACTTATCCTCCAATTCTACTTCACATCTCACTCTAGGGTTTTATTCCGAAACCCTAATTTCGGCCTTAACATCCCCTCTTACTCCACCTCACATCACCTAAATCATTTTAACACTCCACACATCACAAATCATCGATCCCATTCCCATAATTACGCCTTAATCATAAAAAACATATGATACAACAAAAACCCTAAGCAGCCACACCAAACCCTCATCAACCACCACAAACCATAATTTACCACTCCAAACCCTAGCTCAGTCTCCTACGTACTCAAATAATGCTCTACGTACTATCATTCACCCAAAGTGTTTAAACGCCCAAACAACACTTACATTACGTTCCTTACATCCCAAATCAACTTTCCACACATAAATTTAATACCCATGCAGACATTAACCTCCCCATGCAAACCTTCAAACTTCTTCATGAAAACCCTAGATTCCGTCACACAAAACCCTAAATTCAAACCACATAAAGACCCAAAGATTTTTCCATACCAACTCTAAATTCAAACCATAAAGATTCTTCCATGCCAAACCCTAAGTTCAAACCATAAAGATTCATCCATACCAACCTTGCATTCAATCCTCACAACCCAAAGACTCATCCTTACCAATCCCTAAATTCAAACCATACCAACCCAAAGATTCAAATCATATAAAACCCAAGAATTTTTCCTCATACTACAATTGATTAGATTCTCCCCTTTCATAACCACAAATTAGATTCTCCCATACAAGCCATAATTTAATTCTCCCAATCAATCATAAATTAAATTCTCCCATATAATATCATAAATTAAATTCTCCCAAATAGCATCATAAACTAGATTATTCCTTATAAAACCATAAAATTTAGGTCAACTCACTTCCCTTAGTCAACTTCTTTCCCCATCCTACTTTTCATCCTTCCTCTCCCACAAACCACATCGACTTCCTCACATACACAACACATATCATCATACATAATTAATACTCATACCATGTACAACATACTTCAACTCCAAGTCATACCACATATAAAATATTTAATAATAATAAACAATAGATACATAACATGCGAAACACATAACACACATAAGCACATAAAAGGCCTTAGCACTCCTTACCTAAAACGACACCGGTCTTGGAGCACGCTCCTACGCCTTCTTAGGGCTTTTACTGGTTTTGCCTATTATGATAGAAAAGCTAAAATTAGACTCTCTCCTATCAAAATAATATTCAAAACTAACTTAATATAAGGATAGGATTTTGATAAAATAATAATAACAAAAATACCAAAATAATATCAATATTAATATTAACAAGAATAATAAAAATAGTAGTAATAATAATAAAAAGACATTACTCAAAAACAAGGTGAAATAAGGGCTTCGGACCCTTTACCAAAATAATACTAAAAATATTATTTGTAAATTAAATAACCAAATTTATAAATAATAATAATAATTATTATTATTATGATGATGATGATGATAATATTAATAATAGTAACATTATTAACAACACTAATGTTAAAATATTTGTATTAATAATAACAAATAAGAATAATGGAAATTCGAAATATAAAATAATAATAATAATAATTACACTTATAACATTTTAATATTAATAATAATAATTATAGAAATAATAAAAAGAATAATAATAAAATCGAATTAAAATATATTAGGCTTCAGCCCTCAACATAAATAATAATCAAATATTAATACTAATAATAATAATAATAATGCATATTAAAATATAGATATTGAGAATAATAATAATAATAGTATTTATATGTAAATAATTGAAATAAAATAATTTAAGGGTTATAAAAATAGGGAAAATAGCTGAGAGGGTCTAGGGTTCAACCAAATGTTGGTGGGGATAGGCAGCACCGGAGGTGGCGCACGGCGGTGGCGGCGGTGGCCAGAAAGAGGAAAGAAAGAGGAAAGAAAGAGAGGAAAGTTGCATGATGGGAATAAGATAGGAAGAATTAAAATGGGAGCTGGGGTGTTTTGAGTTCCCCAGAAGGAGAGGGACAGAATGAGGGTGGTGGCGCAGCCAAAGGTGGCGGCTCACGGCAGCGGTGGTGGTGGTCGAATGGAGGAGAAGGAGAGAAAGGGAAGAGGAGAGGGAGAAAGAGGAAAATAAGGGTAGGGGAAGGTAGGGCAGGGTCTGCAGCACATTTTGGGAGGTGAAAGAAGCGGCCTTAGCGGCGGAGGAGGTGGCTAATGGCGGCGCCAAGGTGGCGGAGGCAGAAAACAGAGTTGATCGGGAAGAGAACTTCACTTAGCTGGGGCGGCTTATGCAGGAAGAATCGAAGGGCGAGATAGATTTGGTTAGATAGAGGGCAGTGCAAGGATGACACGGGTGGCTAGAGAAGGCGGCGTAGTTGGCCGGAGGAGGCGGAAGAGACGTCTAAAGGGTAGGCGGCGAAGGGAGATGATTTCTGGGTTGGAAGATCAAGAGCTCGATACAGAGCTGCTTACGGGAGTATTTATAGGGAAAATAAGATAGGGTAGGGTTCTTTGGGTCAGCTAGTAGATAGGGAAGGTAGGGTTTCGGTCGCCGGTGGCATCATCGGCCGGAGGGAGTCAAAATTCGGGTAGGGAAATGCGCAGGAGAGAGAGAGGAAAAATTGCATGAAAAGGGGAGTGGATTGGGTTTATGAGGCTACCGAAATAAGAGGAAGAGAAAGGGAGGAAAAGTTTGGTCAATTCGGGCGAGATCGCCGGCGAAAAACCAGGGCGGGGCGGCGGTGCAGGTGCAGGTCGAAGGTCGGCATCGAACGGGGGAAGGAAGGAAGAAGAAGAAGAAAGGTGGGGGACCGGGCGGTTCAGGGGAGAAAGAAAGAAAAGAAAAGAGGGGCAGACTGGGCCGGTCGGGCGCTGGTCGAAGGCGTTTAAATGAAATGCCGAGTTTCGGTTGAAAAGGGCTTAAAACGCCGTGTGGCATGGGGCGGAAGAAGGATGCGCGGCGCGGGCTGGGCCGTGCCTAAGAAGGAAGAAGGGAGGAGTTTGGGCCGCGGGAGATGGCAGCCCAACGGGGAAAAGGGGAGGGAAAAGAAAAGGAGAAAAAGAAAGAAAAAGGAAGAAGAAAAGGAAAAAGGAAAAAGGGGAAAAGGAAAAATAATAATATTGGGTATTTAAATTAATTAAAATATTTGATATATTTAAAAATAATAATATTTAAATAAAATAATATTTAAATCACTTTTTAGGCTAAATTAGGATTTTTTAAAGATTTTCCATAAATTCTATTTTAATTAGTAAAAACACCCTAATTTTATCCAATTAAATTATTTATAAAATTAATATTAATTTGAAACTATTTTCTTATTCTTATTTTAAATAAAATAATTTATTTAATTTATTTTCAAAACAAAATGCTTAATTAGCTAAAATACCCAAATTCCTTTCTAATAAAAATGCTTATAAATTTCTTCTTGATTTGCCCTAATTAATTCAATTTAAAAATAATTTATTTCAATAATTTTTATAATAAATATCCTTTAAATGTAGTTTATAAAATTAGAAATTTCTGGGGCATTTCAACTAAGCCCACTAAAGGCACCAAAATATAGGGAAAGTTGATAGTTGTCACAGAATGGGTACCTCGATTTACTATCTGTATTTTTTTATATTTTTACAAAAATAACTTAATTTGAATTCTAATTATCTAAATAATTTTATAATTATAATAATATATTGAGTATATACTTAGATGTCGTTTGGTATTGCTTATTTTTAATAACTACTTTTAGATAAAAATTACATTTATAAATCTATTTTTCAAAAAGTACTTTTATAAGTAAAATGTATGTTTGTTTTTACTTTTATTACATAAGTGATTAATGCTAAAAAATTACTTATTGTACCTTATTAGTGTTTGGTTTTCATTTTTCTACAAAATTACTTTTTCTTTTTCATCTTCAGTTTTTATCTTCCTATATATATCTTTTAGTGATAATTACTATATAAATTATGTAATATTAAATATTAAAATCATATGAAACATTAACAAGTATAAAAAAAATATAAAGATATTATATATTAAAGGAACAAGCAAGCTTGTCGTATTATACAAACATGTTATATATTGAGTTTGAGGAGTCTAACACTTAGTTAAGTTAATACCTACTAATAAATGCATATATAATATATAAAATAGTAGTATATTAATATAAATAAAAAGAAAAGGAAAAAAAGTGTTGTCGTTGTGCTATATACTAATGGATTCTTCCAGTTGTAGTATATCAATGCATTTTTTGTTATGCAGTTGAAGAAAAGAGTGAATCATATAAAGTGAAACCAAACAATACTATTAATCTAAAATAAATTTTTTATAATTAATTATACAAAAATCTACTTTTGTTAAGTTAAAACAAGCAGGCGCTTAGTGTAATAATTTATAATTGACTTTCATGCTCAACTTTATATTGATTCAAAGGAAAGAATGCAGCTGAACTAACTCAGTTACAACATACTTTAAAAGATTATGTGGTATGATTGAATCGCATAAACCCTTAAGAAATAAATGTTCGGCTAATTGTGAACCTCCAGGTACTATCTTATTCAATGTTTGTTTAATTACTCTTTTACCAGCATATGCAATGTAAGTGCTGGGTTTGGTAATAATTATATCTCCCAGCATACTAAAACAAGTTGTAACCCCACCAGTAGTAGGAGATGTAAGAATTGCTACATAGAATAACTTTTTATTTGATTGATAATTATATAAAGCAGACAATATTTTAGCCATTTGTATCAAGCACAAATTCCTTCTTGCATGCGTGCCCCTCCAGAAGCACATACTAGAATGAGGGGTAGAAATTAATTGGAAGCATACTGAACCAACTAAGTAATTTTCTCCCCTACTACGGATCCCACACTACCTCCAATAAACTTAAAATATGTAACACCCCCAAAATTTATTATTGAAAAATTTCATTTTATTCGAAAGAGTTAGCGGACGAAAATTATAAAATCGTAAATTCTGGGGATATTACCACCACACTTAGTACCAGACCGGTTCACCCCTACTGTTCCAGTACTAAGTACTGAGGCTAAAAGTGTAAAACACAATTTACAATCCATTTTCAAATCAGAGTAGCGCACCAAATCATTTACAAGAATAAAATCCACTAATGAGGGTTACTTTAACAACATTAACATTAAAACCAAGAATTTAAAAGAGAAAGAGAAAAACCCTAATAGTACCGGATAATTCCTTACTCTCTTTTCCATTGCCCACTTGAGCAGCACTTGAAAAGACCTACAAAGGGCACTACCCATTGAATAGGCAGGGGCCCCACGAAGGGAATCCCTTTAGTACTATGGTACTGAGTAACCCTTTAATACCACACTTAAAAATAGGCCCACAATGCAACACATAATGCAAGCTATAAACATATGAAATGAGAGGTGCATACATAACAATCACATATATAACAAGGCTGCCACATATCAACAAGTTATAAGGTATGATCGATACTTTTGGGCCTTAAGCTATGCCATAGTGTAAAATCAATACATTCGGGCCTTAAGCCATTATTCCATCATCATTCAATCAATCTCATATTTTATATTCATGTGAGTGCGAGAACCCCACTATTATAGCCGGTGGATCGGTTACTTATAGGGTAGAACGCACCTAACCACTATTTTATGTCAGTTGATCGGTCTCCAGGGCAAAACGCTCCTGGCCACTACTATTCGCCAGTGGACCTGTCTAGCCCCGACTCACATGGTATTCCACTATAAGTGATTAGTATTTTTCTATAACTTTATTCACATGCATAACTGATTTTATTAAGCTCAGGACCCCCACTATTATAGCCGGTGGATCGGTTACTTATAGGGTAGAACGCACCTAACCACCATTTTATGTCGGTTGATCGGTCTCCAGGGCAAAATGCTCCTGGCCACTACTATTCGCCAGTGGACCGGTCTGGCCCCGACTCACATGGTATTCCACTATAAGTGATTAGTATTTTTCCATAACTTTATTCACATGCATAACTGATTTTATAAGCTCAGGACCCCCACTATGTTAGCTGGTGGACCAAAATTTATACATATAATTATCATCTAGAGCAAAATGCTCCTGGGCCACTATTATATCCGGTGGGCCGGTACTCATAATCACTTGCCAGGGCAACACGCTCCTAGGCCACTATTATATTTGGTGGATCGGTACTCATAATCACTTGCCAGGGAAACACACTCCTGGGCCACTATTATATCCGGTGGATCGGTACTCAATATCATAAGTTAACTGGGCCCAGCTCATTAATATTTCACTTTCGTAATTAGTGTTTTCCCTTTCTTTAATCAGCACAACAATTCTATTTATTTACCTTAGACGGGAGATCAAGAATCCGGGACACAAAGGTACACCGGTCGTATTGGTGCATACAAGCTACTTAGTACCCTTCAACCATGAACCCAAGGATGCAAAGGTACCCTGGTCGTACTGGTTCATAAAGCTACTCAGTACCCTACCGACAAGGACACCTAATTCATAAGTATGAATACCCCCTAACTAGGTCCATAGAGCTAGATAGAGTAATACATAGGGCTTGGCTGGGGCACAAAGGCACACCAGCAATTACCAGAATAATCATGGAATAAACCACGTCTTTAGGGTAGCGACCCCTAAAGAGTCACCATTCCCGATCTCGAGGTCTTTCACTTTAAGTATTAGTGTCTTAATTAAGGTGATCACAAAAAGGCACGATAATTAGATACTTATTCACTTTCAATCGTTTTGATATCATTAGTCATTTCTTATTCAGTGGGTTATCCAAGATATCATAGAGAAACCATTAAGGCCATCATAATCTCATCTAATTTCGAATTAGGATTCGTTCTCGTAATACTTACTAATTATCAAATACTCTTAACTTGCTAACCATCATTACTTGAATCATCTTATGAAATTTCACAATCACAATGACATGTTAGGTTATTACTTATTTACCCCTTACTTATATAATTGCTAAGTCATCCCTTCTTTACTTGACAAATTACCCTATTACCCTTCAGGTTACATAATTACCAAATTACCCTTTACTCAGTTTAGGTTACCACGTTATCTCCTACACTTTTTAGATCACCATTCACCCCTCATAATTGCTACACTTATCATATTTCCCCTTTGGTTAGTTAGAATATCACATTGCCCTTCTCCTTTGTTATAATTACTAAATTGCCCTTGAGTCGGATAAATTACCAAATTACCCTCCTTCATTATCATGATCACCATTTTTCCCCTTTAGTTGGTTAAATAATTACTAATTACCCTTTTGTCGGCTAAATTACCAAATTGCCCTTCTCTTTTATCATAATTACTATTTTACCCCTCTCAATTATTATAATTGCCATTTTACACTTTTCAATTATTATAAATCCCAAATTACCCTTCTTCATAATTACAATTATTAATTTACCCTTCTTCATAATTATAATTACCAATTTACCCTTCTCCATATTTATAATTATTAATTTACCCTTCTCCATTTTTATAATTACTATATTGCCCTTCTATATTATTTATAATTACCAATTTACCCTTCTCCATATTTATAATTATTAACTTACCCTTCTCCATAATTATAATTATCAATTTACCCTTCTCTATTTTTATAAACATTATGTTGCCCTTCTATAATCATAATTTAATTATCAAATTACCCTTCGTCGCTCTTATAATTACCAAGTTACCCATTACTCCCAAGTTTACCATAGTATCATTTTATTTACAAAATTAATCTTCTACTCCTTACTCCCAAATTACCATAATATCCTTTTATTTACAAAATTACCACAATACCCTTTACTTATAAAATTACCATAACACTCCTTTTACTTTACAAATTACTATTTTACCCCTTTTACATCCAAAATTAACATTTTTATCTTTCCTTATAAAATTACCATTTTACCCTTCTTTTCCAAAATTACTATATTTCCCTTTTACTCCCAAAATTACCACAATACCCCTTACTTATAAGATTACCATTTCGCCATTCACTTATAAAATTACCATATTACCATTTACTTATGAAATTACTATTTTGCCCCTCTACCTCCAAAATTACCATTCTTACCACTTATAAAATTACTATATTGCCCTTTGACTCCAAAATTGCCACTTTACCCTTTTCTCCAAAATTACTATAATACCCCTTCACTTATAGAATTATCATTTTGCCATTTAATCATAAAATTACCATATTGTTCTTTTGTCTCAAAAATTACCATAATACCCTTCTTTCTCACAACTAACAATTTTATCCTTTTACTTATAAAGTTATCACTTCACTCTTTTCTTTTGAAATTACCAAAATACCCTTTTGCTTACAAAATCACCATTTTACTCCTTTATTTCAAAATTACCAAAATACCCCTATACTATAAAATTTCCAAAATACCCTTTTCACTTATAAACTTTTCCACTTAACCCCTTTATTACACCACTTTCATGAATTTACCACCACTACATAAAATACTAATATTAGCACTT
Source organism: Tamarix chinensis (assembly GCA_030549775.1). Lineage (NCBI taxonomy): Eukaryota > Viridiplantae > Streptophyta > Magnoliopsida > Caryophyllales > Tamaricaceae > Tamarix > Tamarix chinensis. The sequence continues at coordinate 72,752,993 of CM060176.1, read as the reverse complement.
CATTCTTATCATTTAACTCCACTGACTTATCATTATTCAACATAATACTCATCAGCAACTACATATATTAGATCACATACTTACATAAGCATATTACTAAAATACCCTTAGACAATAATATTATTCATGCATTAGCAACATATAAATCATAGACAAGCATTTAACATTTCCATCAAATATCAAACTCATTCTTTAAGTATCGTCTCTACACGTGGCATAAAAGCTATCATAATTTTATTTTATTTTCTTTTTATCAATCAATATAAGCAACCATATATATATCATACTAGGCAACACAAAACATGCATAAAATCATACTAAAATCCCTAATATGCTAGCATACGTTTTTTCATGCATTTAAATGAGGTTTAACAATTACCTTAATCCTGCAAAAAAAATTGAACCTTACCGGTATCCCGGTTAAAGATTAAAGCTTTGATTAGCAAAACCAACACCTAAAAATAATGTCAAAACTTATCATATTAGGAGTAAGAAAAACCAAAGCATAAAAATTTATAATGAAACAATTAACTTAAAATCCTATTATACCTTCAAACTTTTATATTAAAATACTAAAGCAGGCAGCAGCTCATCCTGCTCATGCAGCATGAGCTGCATGCATAATAAAAAGGAGGAAGGCTCGAAGAGGGGGGTGAGAGGAGGAAAATGGCTATTTTTGGGTTGGGGTCTTAAGGTTAGGAAAGGAGGTAGATGGGGGAGGATTGGAGGCAAGGTAAGGGCGCAGGAGTGAAGAGGGGGTGTAGGTGGAGGCTAAGGATGTGTTGTTGGTGGCCAATGGTGGTGGAGATGGTGGCGGCGAGGCGGCAAAGATGGGTGTCGAGGTGTGTCAAGGTGGAGAGGCTGAGAGGAAGGAAAAGAGGAGGGAAAAATGAAGGGGTTTGAGGACTTGTTTCGGCAAACCAATGTATGGGGATCGTAGAGGGGGTTGCAAGGTGTCGAGTGGTGGTTTTGGTGGCAGTACAGGTGGCCGAACGACGGCGAACAGGGCGATTGGAGGAGGCTTGGCAATAAGGGAGAAAAGTGGGGAGAAAAAGAAGAGGTGGAGAAGGGATGAGTTGTAGGGGCTCGAGGGGGTGGCGTGATGGTGCAGGGCAGTAGGAGGTGGTGGCAGAAGGTGGCACAGAGGGTCTAGTGCGGTGGTGTAAGCGGCGGAGGGTGGCGGTGGTGCAAAAATAAGGAAAAAAATGGGAGGAGGAGAAAATGAGAGAAGGAGCTCGGGGAAGGAGAAGAGGGCTCAAAATTATGGGGAATGAAAGGTTGGGGAGGGTAAGAAAAAGAAGAGGGAGAAGAGAGGGGCAGGTGGCTGGTCGGCGAGAGGACGAAGGGTGGTAGGGAGGTGTCGGTTGGTAGGGGAAAGGGAGGGAAGAAGAAGGAAATGGAGATGGGCATGCAAGCTATGGTCTAGGGGTTGGTTTGGTTCGAAATAGGAAAGAAAGTGATGAGGAAGGGAGAGGAAGAGAGAGTAGGTGGGGTGGAAAGTGGCAGTAGTTCTAGGGCGGCTCGGTGGTGGCAGGCATGGAGTCGAAATTTGTAGGTGGTTAGGTATAGAGGTCGAAGAAGAAAGAAAGAAGGGAGAGGGAGGAAGGCCAGACCGGACCAGCATAGGGAAAAGAAGAAAAAAAGAAGAGTTGGGTCGGTCTAGGGAGGAGGAGAAAAGAAAGAAAGAAAGGAGGGGGATGGGCTATGGTGCTGCATTGGGGAAGGGAAGAATGGGCCATCAGCCTTGGTGCAAGGAGGCAGTCCTGGCAGCCCGAGCTACGAGAAGAAAAAGAAAAGAAGGAGGGAAAGGAGGAAAGGAGGAAAGGAAAAGAGGAAAGGAAAAGGAAAAAAAGGAAAATAAATAATTGTATATATAATAATATAATTTATAATAAATATATTATATAATTTATTTAATATAATTAAATTTATTTAATAATTTAATTTAATATAATTAAATATATGGTCTTAAAAAAGATAATTATGGTAAAATACTAGTTTGAAAATTTATTGAAGTAAAAATAATATGGTAAAATAATAAAATATTTATTTTTAATTTATTAAATACTCCTATCCAAATTTTTATACTCAAAAATCCATAAAATAATTAAATTAAATAATTTTAAAAGAAATTTATTTCAAATAAAACCTATTTATTAAATTATTGGTTTTCTAAAATTTTGGGGGATTACAAAATCCATAACCCCAATTGCGATGGGAATACCGTTTAGCTAACCTATATGCATTGGAATAGTATCAGTTAACCCCCCTTTTTTATAAGAATCAATACGATCTTTATAAGGTTCCTCCTCCGAATGAAATCCAATAAGGTCTAGAGAAACCATGTCTTCATCCATAGGATCCCAAGTACTTGGATCAATTGAAAGTTCAATTCTCTATGAAAGACTTATTTTAAATGATATCCACATTGTTCACAAACATTGATTTTTTCCTTTAGAAGTTTCTTATAATTTAAGCCGTAAAAATTTTCACATTGAATCCACAAATGCCTATATTTTTGAGTTACATGATGAAGATTTTTCACACTTTTTTTCTTATAGTTACATCACTACTATTCATGCTAGTCCTTATACCGGACCTCCTCCTTTCACCCTTAATGTAATTAGAAATATAATTGTAATTGTCACTACCATTGAAAATTGAACTATGAATACGCATTTGAGAATGAAGATAATTGGCAATGCTACTATTAATGTGATTACTACAACTATATTGACTATCACATATGTAAGAGTTATAGTAGGGATCGCCACTCTTAGATCCATTTTATTAAGTATTCAGAGAACTAGAATTCTAATAATTCAAAAAAGAACTTTGTAGTTCACTAAGAAAACAACGATCTTTGTCAATCTCAAAAATTATAATACCCCATATTTTTAAAATCTAATTTTATTAATCTTAATGATTTTATTAGCATAATTTGATGTAAACATTTAATTATTTTAATTTCAATTTGTTTTATGGATTTATCGATGATTTTTACTTCATATTTAAATTTACTTAATCGTTGTCATTGCGGACCATTCTAGATAAATTCGTTCATGACCATGATTTTATTATATTCATATGATTTTGATTTTTGATTAAAAATATGTATTCCCATTCTTTCTCGTATTTTGATTTTTTTTAATATTTTAGATTTGTTTTCAATTATAACTTCGTCGTGTAATTACGACTTCATTTTGGAGTTATATTTCATCAACAAAACAAATTATTTAAATTATGAAATTTTGGTTTAAAATAGTTAAAGTTATTTTAATGATTTTATCCATAGAAAATATTTCTAACTTTGAATTTCTTCGTTTCTGAAGCCGTTAAGATTTTCAGGAAGTTTTAAATTAAAAATATTTTGAGAACTTATTTATGAATTTCTTTCCAAAAGTAATTTTCTTCCTTTTTACCCTTTGTAGTTTGCGGAAAACCAGTTTTAAAAATTATTTAAATTAGTCTCGATTTATTAGAATTTGACTTAAATATTTTATTATATGTTTTTAAATATTATTTTGGGGTCTTATAATTTATTTTCTTAAATAATATAGATATTTGCGTTCATTCGTAAATTCTTCTGAAAATGTTTTTGAAATTCTTTATATAGCTTTTTTATTGATCTCAAACTTTCAGATTCTTACGAAATGATTTTCGTTGAATAAATTTTAGATAAAATCTTCCAATAACAATTTTAAATATTTAGTATTTTATTTTATACTTGTATTTGTAATAAAAAAACCCGACCAATATCAACCCCCCTCTTCTTTTCCTTTTCTCTCTTCTCTCCTTTCTCTTCTATATCATTTTCCCGACTCCCCTAATCCCATCCCAGCCTCCCTCACCTCCTCCTTCTCCTAGCTCCACCAACCTCCTCGCCGGCCGCCCCCAACCACCACTGGCGATGCAGCTAGCAACCATCGTAAGTAGTAGCTGCACCAATAGGCGCAACAGTAGCCGCAGTAGCAGCAGAAAGGTGTAGTGGCAGGGAGCGTGGCTCGAGCCACTGTTCGCCAACAGCAAGCCTCGGTTGATGCCGGTGAGCAATCCCCGACCTCTGACGAAGCTTCTTCAGCCTTCCCTTGTTCCGATTTGTTGGTTTTTGTTTAGTATAAATTTATAAAAACCCTAATATTAATTTGATTAATTGAGTATGAATAAGCTTATGAAAAGCTAAATTAATTGTTTGATTATGAATATATATGTTGTATGATTGATTTAGAGTGGTTTATTGTAGTGTATTTGAATGATTTGTGGAAATCAAATTTTTGGCCGAGTTATGCACGAATTTTCCGGATTCACCCGATTTGGTGATTTTAGATAAATTGATCATACAGTACGTTTTAAAATGTATCTAATTTCATGTCGGAACCGTCAATTTGAGAAATTTATGCGGAATCATTTGAAATTTGATTCCTAGGTCAAAATTTGTGTGTAATGAAATTGGGTCGCATAATTGATTCATTCCACTCAATTGATTTTATAATATCGTTTGAAATGTATTTAATTTCATATCGGAAGTGTTGATTTGGGAAAATTGTGCGCAATTAATCGGAATTGAATTTTTGGGTCAAAACTCTCTCGGGACTAAATTGGATTGTGTAATCAGGTCGTTTTATTCAATTGATTATATAATTTACATTGGAATACTTTTAATTATATTTCTAAACCTTCAATTTATATATTTTAAAAAGAATTGATCGGATTTATATTTGAGGCTCAAAAACCCTAATTGTGCTAAATTGGGTATTTCTTTTATTAGTTTTGATCAATTGATTATACGATATGCTATAAAATGTTTTCAATTGCATTTATAAACATTCAATTTAATTAAATTAATAGAATTAACCAAATTGTACTTTTGGGCCTAAAACCCTAGATTTCAAGTGAACTTTTGAAATTGATCATTTGTATAGTTGTTTTTTCTAAAAATTAAATTTATAGAAATAGTAGAAATGGTCTTAATTTCATTCTAACACTTTTAATTGGAATTAATTGATTTAATTATTTGAGTTTGTGTCTTGGGTTGTGAAACCCTAATTTCGGAAACCAATAGTCTTAAATTGGCTACTCAAAAGATTGTTTTTGTTGAAATTGATTATCTATATTTATTTAAAATTTATTTGATCATACTATTAATCTATCAAATTGAGATAATAAAAGTTAATTAGTTGGTTCATAGTTCAGGCATTAAAAACCCTCATTTTTGGAGATGATTTTATGAAATTGATTATGCTATACTTCTTTTCCTAATTGATTTTTTACTTTGATTTTAAATCATTTGAATTACATTTTTACCTTATCGAGTTGGATTTGGTTCTATGCAAATGGTTAGTTTATCTTTTGGGTTGTAAAACCTAACTAGTAAATCATTTTCGAGAAAATAACTTATCTTCTATTATCATTTCCCTAGCTTCCAAATCAATTTAAAATACTTTAAGTGATATGTATTTAACCCAATTTGAGTAATATTTAATCTTAAATCTTAATAGAGCTATGCTCTTGAGTCCTAAGTTTTGGACATGTTTTCCAATAAAATTTTTTTTGTCTTTTTGTGTCGATTTAATTATAATAATTGAATTATTGATCGATAGGATAGTTTCTAACTTAGTTTTTAATTTTTATCGGCGATCAAGGAAAGCATTATTGTGATCCTTGAGCTAGTGATCTCTCTCTCCCTCTTATCTGGCTTAGCTAGCTTCGAATTTAGGTAAGTCTCTACTTACCTCCACTTATGGGTGTTTCGTGAGGATGGACCGTTATGCATGTGTGTTAAGAGGTGAAAGTGTGTGACTCACATGGGTTGGTATGTCAAACATGTAATATGCCTTGTATGATACTTTATATAATCATCAGGTTTACGTAATTTATACTTTGGCTTATTGTTGAGAATATTTGGGTAAAAACATGCATGATAGGACTATTTGACTCTTTTGAGGAGGACGAATGTGCTTACACGTGTCGGAATGGGATTGCATTTTCTATTTAGGAGTATGATTGAGTAAAAGAGCATGTTACAAGTATGATTAAGAAACAAATCATGTTAAGGTTGTTATCTTCAAGTAAGGATAAGTGAAAGATATGTTAAAGATCATAATATATATATCTTGATTAATTGACTAGAAATCATCGTAATGTGTGGTTTGAATTATTTGTCAAGAGATGGAGCACACTTTATGGTTTTCTAGTTGCCTGGTGCATTATTAGATGATATGATTGAATGTTGATAACTTAATGCCTCTTTCAACATAATAAGTGTTTGAATGTCTTTGAATCATGGCTCAGGGCTGAGCATGTCCCTAAGTAATGCTTGGGGATGGATATGTCCCTACGTAATGACTGGGGCTGAGCATGTCCTTAAGTAATGATCGAGGCTGGACATGTCCCTGAGTAATGTTCGGGACGGAGCATGTCCCTAAGTAATGCTCCGGGCTAGACATGTCCCTAAGTAATGTTCAAGGATGAACATGTCCCTAAGTAATGTTCGGGGCTGAGCATGTCCCTACGTAATGCTCGGGACTAGACATGTCCCTAAGTAATGTTTGGGGCTGAGCATGTCCCTAAGTAATGCTCAGGGCTGGACATGTCCCTAAGTAATTTCCGTGGGGCTAAATGCCCGATTGGTTTCGTTTGGCATTGCCCATAAATGCCCGCTTGGTAAATGCTCGATTGGTTTGGTTTAGCATGGCATTACCCATAAATGCCTGATTAGTTTGGTTAGGCATTGCCCATAATTCCTGCTTGGTAAATGCCTGATTGGCTTGGTTTGGTTTGGCATTGTCCAAAAATGCAGTATTGGTTGTTTTACCATTGTCCATAAAGGCCTGGTTAGTTTATCTGAATCTCTTATTAGTTTAAGATGCTTGCATCCGAAATTGTGTGGCCATGTATTGAGTTGTCATTAATATGGATTATTCCTACCTGTGGCACATGAGTTACTTTATATTTCTGTCATACCACACTTACATGTTTAAATAGGATGTTACATATGTTTCGCATGTTGTTATATGTGTATGGTAGGATTTATGGTGTGGGTATTGAGTATGCACAATATTATATCAACGTAATGCACCATGATTCAATATGCACTTGATGTTATAGTTTACGTCTCTCCCATAAGATAAGGTAGTGGGATTTACTTAGTATTGGACCCGTACTGATACTACCATGGTTGAATGGGTCCTATGATGATCCACTGATGGTGGAGAGCAGACCACTTATGTAGCTTTGAGATCGGTATTGTATTTGGGTGGAAGGCTTGGTTTGAGAGAGTAAGGAATTTGAAATTTGATCCATCAGGATTTGTCTTGTTTAATCGTATTTATATTTGGAAGTTACATGTGTTGTATTTAAATTGTCAAGGGCTTTGTAATTGAAGTTTAATTCCTTGTACTTTTATAAGATTTTAAAATCCAGGTTTATTTAACAGGTTCCGCTGATTCATTCAGCAATGATTTTTTTAGTGAAAATATTCACTTGCCATCTGCTTGTGGATATCTCTTTATGGGAGTATATCCTCACGGCATAGATGTTGCTTGAAATTTTGTTTGAAAGGTTTTAGCCTTGTATCTAACATGAGATAGATGGTGGACATTTATCTTGTGTTAGATGTGGCGGTAACATTCACCAAATTCTATTTTAGCTTCCGTTTTATTCTTTCAATTTTTTTTTCAGGAGTGAATTTTGGGGTTTTTATAAAAATATTATTTTCAATATCAAAATATATGGAATAACTAGCCCCTTTACTAGGCCTAACTTAAAAGTATCATCAAAGATGAAATTCTGAAAGTCCCATACCAAATAAATGATCAACATTATTATAATTAGAACTGTTACTATCAATACTCTAGTTATTAGAATTTAGACTCGGATGTTCACCTCTACAGATGTTTTTAATAGGACTAAGACTGTTCATTGATTTCTTTAGCCCACATCCCTTTTCTAACTCTTCCTTATACAATATTGAATTGAGCCCCCATTTTTCCAAAGGCTATTCTTGTCCCCTATTTGCTTGAAAATATAATAGATGAATAGTCATTCAATGAAAAGTCATTTTAATATTTCCTATCAGAATAAGAATCTAATATAGATCAGGATTTTTAACTCAAACAAGTTATTAGATTACTCTTTTTAAGAATCTGTGGTATCAGTTCATTCTAATTCTATATGATATAACTTTTTTGAATTTTATAATTAAAAAAAGGGGGATTCTCCTATGTCATGTCAACTTTTCATAAACATAAAAAAAAATCTTTCATTTCTTTTGATAAAATGAATACTTTATTTTTGTACAATCTTTTCAAATAATTAACTCATAAATAATAAAACAAAGAATTAGTTGAAGTTTTTAGTCCAAATATGGAACAAAAAAAACAATATACAAAATGGGTAGAATTAGTTCTTATACATGACTCAATATCCATGATAATGATTTGAACCGACGGGATATAGTTGTCCAAAAAATACACCAATCCTAGGGATCTATAGGATTAATTGTGGATCCAACACAAAAAATAGAAACGTTCAATTTTTTTAGTATTATATTTTTTTAATTGAAGATCTTACTTGTATATCTAGAGAAGTCTCTCTCAAAAACATATACAATAGTTGGATTTGGCTCAAGCTTTTAGTAAAATATTGAGCCAAGTTTCAATTCAATTAAGGGACCAAACAGTGATAATTGGATTACAAAGTATCCATTACTTCAAATTCAAATTTGATTTGCTTCCACACCTCACAAGCAGGGTGGCCAAAAGTTCCTTCACTGAACAATAGAACGGAATCATCCCTATAGATTTTTGTTAGAGCAGGCATATGCCAAACGTGAAAACCATTGGAAGCTATATGTAAAACACATTTTAGGGAAACCCAAGGTTGAGTGAAATAAATACCTTGACTTTGGTCTTTTTCAATATAATCATCACGTAGTAAATCAACAAAGCCTAAAGTGATTTCTCTTTGCCCTTCAATTGATGTAGGAGCATCTAATGATTCTCATATTCCTATTGATTCTCAAGGTATGGAAGAATAAGCTTTCTTAATATTTTAGCTAATTATATTAAATATTCTTGATAATATGTCTATGATTGGTATTGAAAACAATTCGAGATATTCTTGCATGTATGTTACATCTTTGCAAGGAGAAGATGTTAACACATCTTAAAGTGTACAAGCATTCAAAGCATGCAAGACTATGGCATACATGGAATGACACTACAACAAGATATGGTGGATATTATCATTAGTTATATTAAAATTTTTGTAAACCCTTAGTGTATTTTATGTAAGCTAGGGTTTGATGTAATTTCATGTATGTATCATAGTTGATTGTGTGGCTTCGTAATGTTAGTCATTAGTATCATTTAGATGATGATATTATGATTAAGCTTAGATATTATATGGGCTTAATTCAAGTGAGTTAAATGGGCTTGAATTAAGAAGGGAACTCAGCTGGTTTAAGGCTTGTACTCGACGCGTCTCCCTCCCTTATATATATCTCCTTGTACATGCCTAATGCATGATGAATAATAGAATTTTTTGAAATCAGAATTTACCCAGCTTGGGTTGCGTTTATCCTCCCTTCCAATTCTCTTTTGATCAAGGAAAACTCAAGGTTTAACCTTCTTCATTCGAGCATTTGAATGATTAGTATCATTCGAAGTAACAAATGACACATTTTGCAACATGAATCGAGTATAACCTACACTAAAACCAGTTTTCTTCTTCAAGTTTCAACCGACGGGATTCTATAATTCAAGGAATAATTGATCCAACACTTCCCTCCCTTTGATTCACATCCTCAAGTTTACCTGCTACGATACCAGAATGAATATGATCTCCACCAGAAAGACATAATGCTTTAGCTAGTACACGGAAATGTATACCATGATTCTTCTGTCTATCAATAACTGCATGCATTGTATGGTGGATGTGAAGAAGTAGGCCATTATCTCAGCAATAATGAGCCAAGCTCGTATTTGTTGTGAATCCCCAAGTAGTCATGCATTACTATCGGAACTCCTAATTATCTAGCAAGTACAACACTTTTGATCATTTCTTCACATGTACCTATAGTAGCATTCAAGTAATGCCCTTTGATTTCACCTGTTTTAGCCTGTGCTTTATAAAGTGCTTTGATAAAAAATCAGAAAAAGTTTCTCCAACGCATAAATGGTTGGAATTGCACGTTTTCATCATCTTTGGTAAATGAAGTCCACCACGAAAACATTCATAAACTACTTGACTGTAGTTCTTAGCGGATAACCCCAATTTTGGTTTAATAATACATCCCAATAGAGGACGACCATATTTTTTTTCAATTTATCTCTCTCAACCTGGATACCATGAGGTGGTCCTTGGAAAGTTTTCATATAAGAAGTAGGGATTCATAAATCCTCTAAACATAGAGCACGTAGGGCTTTGAAACTAAATACATTACCCATAATGGAAGTAAACATATTAGTGATGGAACCCTATTCAAAAAGGTCAAATGGATAAGCCACATAACAAATATATTGATTTTATTCTCCAACAATAGGCTCAATATGGTAGCATCGTCCTTTGTAATGATCAAGGCTGGTAATTCCATCAGTCCACACAGTTGTCCATGTACCAATAGAAGATTCGGTAGCTACTACGACTCTTGCTTCCTGTGGAGGAACTCTAGGTTGAGGAGTTACTCGGAATGCTACCAAGATATCAGTATCTTTGGTTTCATATTCAGGAGTATAATAAGTCAATTTGTAATCTTTAACACCAGATTTGAATCCAACACTTTCTTTAGTCTCTGTTTGTGGTGACATAAGTCCCTCCCTACAACTCATGAATTAAAAATTCTCACAACAACAAGGTCTACTCGATATTAATTCAGCATTAATGAAAGCTTTTACAGGAATCTTTCATATAATTCTAAACTCTAATTATCAACTAATAAAAAGAATTTGTTATTAGACCATAGTATTTGATTTTCCAAATACATCATATATATGGCGCAACCCAACTTTTGTTTTTCAAGTTTCTAATCTGAGACTTTTGTGAATTGAAATGCCTAAATAAATTCACGTTTAGCAATGATATGTGTTGTATATGTAAATCCTAGATATGAAAAGATACATAATTCCTCCATGAAAGATTATAAAAAAAAATAATAGGCTATAAAAAAATCAATATACTAAATAAGAAAAAACGGGACAATCCAATAGAGATAATGAATCATAAATTCAATTGAGTTTAGAGTTTAGGTTCAAATTGTATAGATAATATAGATGGATTCTTCTATAATGACAGACAATTAAATAGACAAATAAAATACTTTCTCAAAAAAAAATTTCATCCACTTTATATTTTGAAAATAGGTTGGTTAAACTTGAAAAGTCACTCATTGAAATTTAAATAATTTGGAAATAGAAGAAATCCAAAATGAAATTTCATTCAGTTGAATAAAATCAAGTTTTCACTTCCATTTATTATTTAATTTAAATTTACTGATCCTCTTTTTATCAAACATTTCTTTTTTTTTATTCGATACTTTTCATTTTCAAAACAAATTTCAACATATTTTACTTTATTATATTATGAGAATAAATCCTACTACTTTTGGTCCTGGGGTTTCCACACTTGAAAAGAAAAACCTAGGACGTATTTCTTAAATCATTGGTCCGGTACTAGATGGAGTTTTTCCACTAAGGAAGATGCTTGATATTTATAACGTTCTGGTAGTTAAGGGTCGAGATACTATGGGTCAACCAATTAATGTGACTTGTGAAGTATAACAATTGTTAGAAAATAATCGAGTTAGGGATGTAGCTATGAGTGCTATAGATTGTCTAATAAGAGGAATGGAAGTGATTGACACAGGAGCTCCTTTAAGTGTTCTAGTCAGCGAAGCAACTATTAGACAAATTTTTAAAGCATATTGATAATTTAGGTCCTGTAGATACTCACACAACTTCTCCTATTCATAGATCTGCACCCACTTTTATCCAATTAGATACAAAATTATCTATTTTTGAAACAAGAATTAAAGTGGTAGAACTTTTAGCCCCTAATTGGCCTAGTGGAAGAATTGGACTATTTGGGAGAGCTAGAGTGGGTAAAATAGTTCTTATTATGGAATTGAAAAAGCTGTAGTAGTTGAACATACTTGTGAAGGAAATGATCTTTACATGGAAATGAAAGAATCCAAAGTTATTAATGAACAAAATATTATCAAATCAAAAGTGGCTCTTGTATACGGTCAAATAAATGAACCTCCCGGAGCTCGTATGAGATATGGTTTGACTACCCTAACTATGGTGGAATATTTCCAAGATGTTAATGAACAAGACATACTTCTATTTATTGAAAATATTTTTTGTTTCATCCAAGCGGGATCAGAACACTACAAAATAATTGATTTATGCCAATAGGGTCTTATCTGTTAGTAAAAGTTATTTTTCTGTTAGCAAAAGCTTTTGCCAATAGAATTTTTTTTGTGAAAAATTTGTGGATAAAAACTCTGTGCTTAAAAGTTTTATCAACAGATATGTATGATCTGTTGGGAATAATTGATAATTCCCATAGATATTTATTTGTTAGTAAAACTTATGCCCACACTTATATTTTTAAGTAAAATTATTAACCATAAAATAATTGATTTGATTGGATCTACTTATTAAAAGTAGTTATCCAAAATAATTACTTATTTTAAAATTTTTCAAGCTAATTTTTTTTTTCAAAATAAATAATTATTTTGGATAACTACTTTTAATAAGTAGATCCAAACAAATCAATCTGTGACTAAAATTATTACCCACAAAACAATATCTGTAACTAAAACTATTACCCACAAAACAATATCCATGACTAAAAGTATTATCTAAAAAATTACATCTATGATAAAAGTAATTGACCACACAATCATATCTATGACTAAAAGTATTAAACACAATATTTTATCTATTACTAAAAACTATTGCCAACATATATATTGTTGGTTATACATATTTTAACCTTGTATATATATAAATTAATATCCATTAATAAAACCTTTATTGAAATGTACAAGATTTATTGATATTACCTGTTACCACAATATTGACCTATAGTAACAATTTATCGTGATATAAAATTAACTACACCATATATAATTATCATTGTGTAGTACAAAATAAGTAGTTGTTTAGCTTCCAAAGCCATAACAGTTATGTAAGTATAAAACTATATATATAACTTGTAACATAAGCTATTATACAAAAACATCTTCGTAAGCTGACATGCAAAAGCATTGAGTATCTTTGTAAGTAGCAAGCAAAAGCGTTTAACATCTTCGTAATATGACAAATTTACAAAAGCATCGAGCATCTTCATAATTTGATATACAAAAACATCGATTCACTTCGTAAACTAACAAATAAAAGCATCGAGTATCTTTATAAGCTGACTCACAAAAGCATATTTATAAATAAATCAAATATCATTTTCTTCATTTTCATCATCATTGTCATCATTTTCATTCTTGTCATCCTCCATTTGATAATAATCATGAACATGTATTCCCTAAAAATATATATGCATTTAACTTAATCAAGTTCATCTAAATTCATATCAACAAGCTAAATAATGAGGGTATATATTTTAAAGCTTTCTAAAAATAATATATTACCTTAAAAATATATTTTATATAGTTGGAGAGAGAGAAGGTGAAACTAATAATTTAGAGAACCACATAATATAATCATAAGTGAAATTATCTACAATATGTATGAATGCTTGATACAAATGCAACATATTGAAGCTAGTCAAGTCTTGATACCTATGCCAATAGTATGGAAAGTTTGATTATATCATAAACTCTTTTATTAGTTATTATGTTAATAATATATATATCTTCTCAACTATAATTAATGTAAATTCATAAATGATAGATGATAAATTAAAGGCCATGCTTTCAGCTCATTCGGTAGTGTAGTAGTGAGTAATATTAATAGAGGTAACAACATAAATAATTGTTGAAAAATTAGGACAATTAGAAAAACTCAATGAAAAAAAAAGATTGGCCTGCTAGGACTAAGACGAGTGGAATGGGAACAAGGGAGGAGATACATATATTACTTCTACCAGGACAAAATTTATTGTGGTCAATAAGAAAAGGTCATCTATACACTAGTTGGAAATAAAAGCAATTGAAATTAATCAATTTAGAACAACTTTGATACTCGTACAAGATAAACTAACTATCTATTCACATAGAAATGTAGAGTAAAAAAAATGTGGAAAATAGGAAAAACAAGTCAACATGGGGAATGGAGTATATTAGAGAATCGTTGTTTAACTAAATATTTATTACACAAACCTAACATATAAAGGTCCTTGAATAGATTTTGAGAGTATAACATGAGTTAATTAATTAAACATGCATTCTTATAACTATTTTCCTTTTATTTTATTAAATTTCTCATGATTTGTAATCTTTATCTTTCAATATTTCTTAAGTTACTATTATTTTAATAAGGGATGCACATTACACTAAAAAATATAGAAGCTGTAACTAAACTATTCCAGAATACTTACGGGTTAAAGTTTTCCAACTAAATTTATTACTATATCAATTTTGAACAGCTTTGTATTGTAAAGTTGATACATAGCAAAGTAGTGTCTAGATTCTTGTTCATATTTGGGATGAAAGGATCAAACACTTATAAATAAAATGAGAAGGGAGAATGTTATCTAAAAAAACACGCAAATAATAAAAAATATGTTGTACACCTCATTTGTTCATCCTAACGCCCAAAACTCAATCTGCTCAAACCTTTCATCCATCTTCAATGAACAAAATTGAAGTCTCTAGAACATATGAAAGTTTAAAAAAATGAAGAAATATTAGATTAGAAAACTGGCCATGCAAAAATTAACTTAAACTGACAACACAAATGGGTAAAAAATGTGAAAGGTCACTTCAAATGAAAAAGTGACATGACATCCAAACAAAACTTACTGAATGAAAGAATGAAGATGTAAAATGTAGTGCTGAAAAAGAAGGAAGAAGAATGATTATGAACTAAATTTTGAGAAATCAACATATTTTACTTCATACACCAACATCGAGTTAATGTCAAATTATACTTCATACACCAATAAATAAATTGCCAATAAAAATGGACCAAACAATAACCACCCACATGATAACAATCAAAATAGTATTGAGAGTTCCCAATTAACTTTTAGTGGAGTCACACTACTGATGTAGGTTCAAAATGCTCATCACATTTAAATAAGTCAAACCCTGACCAAGAAGAGGCAATTTCAACATCTTCTAAAATATTAGACCCAACAGTTTCAATGTATAAGAATATGTGTGTCATCTTTGAGTGCTACTTATATAACTTTGGATTAGAAAGTAACAAAGCACTACATTGTCCACATATATAGCACTTGGAACAAAACTAGCTAAAATAAGAAATGAAACACGGCATGCAAGCATATCAAAACATTAGAATATATTACATCTGGCAAGGTGTCTATGATGAATTCTATAACGTCAAAGGACATGTCTCCCTAGACAACAATCTGCTCCTTGTTAGTTTGTCCCTGAAATCACCAACCAAGATAGTTAATTGGAAATTAAGAAACCGAAGTAGAAATAACATCATCACATAAAGTATGGATAACACAAACCTCAACCACATAAGCTCTAGTAGCAAACTTCTTTCTAAGCTTTTTAGATGCATCACTGAGCTTCAAACTTGATACAACACTCTTAATTATCACATGCTTCATAATAATGATTAAGGTCAGATGATTCACCCACTAAATTGAGAAAATAGAATAAAAATTGGGAATACAAGGCAATATATCTCACCAAAAAGGTCCTAGCCTGTCATAGTAGTGATACTCTTGCATTTATTTTGTGTAACCTTCTCGATAATGACATCTTGCTTCTCTTGCATATCATCAAGTCATCAAAGGAATAAATGTGCATCAACTATAGTTTAACAAATTCAACAAACCATTCGAAACTATGATTGTGCATTAGTGTTACAACCAAAGCTCCTATTGTCACTAACTTATCAAAAATACAATAACATATCATCAATATTGAAACAACACCAAACAAACATCCATTGTATTACATTTCATATGCCTGCTTTAAGTTTGCATAGGTATTGCTTCATGTTACAGCCTCTTGAGGCAAAGGTATCCCAGGTCTCTCCTATAGAAGGTAGAAAACAAAAGGTGAGATTGCAGCATGAGCTAAAGCCATATTATACAAAAACATTTTCACTTTTTCTCACTTAAAAATTAATGTAGACGAGCATCTGGTTGAGAGACTAAATAACTTACAAAACCTGACATTCAATATCATGCCTCAGTTAGCCTACATGATTTGGGGGATACTTTAAGCTAAGATGCAAGCATCAATTTTTACTAATATATAAGCTACCAAAAACAATTTGGAGCACCTTGTGATTTCACAATATGCGAGTCTAATCTTTTCACTAGTAAGAAATAGCAAATGTGGGTGTCTTTTACCATGAACTCAAACCTCTTTCTCACATCTCATCAGACCTACAGATGAAAAATCACAAATACCACCAGTCAACAAGTTGACACAACATAAATATTCAACAATAAATATGAAATGGAAATTCTCCATAATCAAGATCATGGCGATATTTTATAATAGGCCTAGAATAGTGGTTGCCTTAAACTAAAATAAGACTTTTCATTTAAGCACTTTTGAGTTGTTCAAACATGCCTTACATTTTAGATTTGGAGCAATTTTCCAATGCTATTTATTAGCCTAAGTACTTACTGTAACACCCCAAAATTCACTAAATTTTTTTTTTAAAACGGAAGCAATTAAGATAGAAACACTTAAAACCTGTGAATTCTGGGAATGTTACCGCCACACTTAGTACCAGACCGGTTCTCTCCGACCGTTCCAGTACCAAGTGCTAAGGCTAAAGAAAAGATTTACGTTAAATTCAAATTAACAATTCATAAAAGAATTCAAAAGATCATACAACAAAATCAGAGTACGCATAAACGTTTATTAACACTTGTAACTTCCAAGTATAAATACATTTAAACAATATAAAACCCGATGGGTCAAATTCCGGATTGCCTACTCACTCAAGTCAGGCCTGCCACCCCAAAATAGTCTCTGATCTTAAACCTGCACAAGAGGTCTGCTCCCCACCATCGGTGGATCATCACAGGACCCATCAACCAAGGTAGTATCAGTACGGGTCCAGTACTGCAGACATTAATCCCCCCATGCAAACCTTCGAACCTTTTTCATGCAAACCCTAAAATTCCACGTGAAGCCCTAAATTCAACCATGCAAACCCTAATATCACCATACAACCATCAATATCACCATGTAAATCCATACAACTATAATTACCACCATAGAAACCTTAATATCATCATACAAACCCTAATACCAACATACATCCATTAATACCACCAGGTAAACCCTAGATTCCGTCATACAAAACCATAAATTCAATCCAACCAAAACCAAAGATTCACCCATACCAAACCCTAAATTCAAACCATAAAGATTCCTCCATACCAAACCCTAAATTCAAGCCATAAAGATTCTTCCACATAAAATCATAAATTAGAATCTCCCAAGGAAAAACTATAAATTGAATTCCCCCAAGCAAATCATAAATTAGATTCCCCCATATAATATCATAGATTACATTTTCCCAAATAGCATCATGAATTAGATTCTCCCAAACAAATTATAAATTAACTCTCCCAATCAAATTATAATTTAAATTCTCCCATATAATATTATAAATTACATTCTCCCAAATAACATCATAAACTAAATTCTCCCAAACAAACCATAATTTAATTCTCCCAATCAATCATAAATTAAATTCTCCCATATAATATCATAAATTAAATTCTCCCAAATAGCATCATAAACTAGATTATTCCTTATAAAACCATAAAATTTAGGTCAACTCACTTCCCTTAGTCAACTTCTTTCCCCATCCTCCTTTTCCATCCTTCCTCTCACACAAACCACATCGACTTCCTCACATACACAACACATAACATCATACATAATTAATACACATACCATGCACAACATACTTCAACTCCAAGTCATACCACATATAAAATATTTAATTATAATAATCATTGGATACATAACATGCGAAACACATAATACACATAAGCACATAAAAGGCCTTAGCACTCCTTACCTAAAACGACACCGGTCTTGGAGCACGGTCCTATTCCACTTGAGGGGTTTGACTGGGCTCACCTATTATGGGGAAGAAATACTAGGATTAGCTTCCTTCCTATACTACTATTAGTTTCTAATTTATCTTAAGTCTTGATTCTTAATTAATTATTCCCAAAACCACTAAAACATTAATACATACTATTATAATTTAAAGTAAAAAGGGTGATATAAGGGTTTCTACCCTTTACCAAAATAAAGTTAGTAAAGGTAATAATAATAATAATATTTATTATAATAATAATTTTAATAATAACAAATTATTACTAATAGTAGTAATATTAATAGAAAACTTAATAATAATAATAATCTAAGCCTTAAATTTACAAAGTGGATTTCGAAACCTCCCCATTTAATGATAATACTATTTGAAATGTAAAAAAGATATTAATATTATACATATACTTATTATATAAAGTTAATATGGTTAATAATAATAATATAATTAATAATAATGTTAAAAATGCTAAAAATAATAATAAAAGGCAAAGCTACGAGACTTAATTAAAATTTTAGGTTTCTAATTCTCCTGAAATAATTGCAGTATCAAATAACTGATTATACTAACAATAATAATATTAATTATATTATTAATAATAATATTAAACATGTAATAATTACATTAAATAGGCAAAATTCGAGAATAATAATTTATCTTACTCAGTAATACTCCCAGACCTGTCAACCAAATTTAGAAATCAAAATACAGTTGATAACCACAATAATAATAATTATAATAATAATAATTAAACTCGAATTAGCATTAAAAATTAGAATAAAAGCATAATAATTATCAATAAATCGAAAGTAAGTATTTAAAAGTTCCAGGGTTTCACCTTGAGTTGGAGGGTGTTGGTGGCACCGGAGGTGGTTCCCGGAGGTGGCCGGAAAAGTGGTCTAAGAGGGCCAAAAATTAGGAAAATGGGTAATGGAGAGGAAGAAAAATTAAAATAATTATATGGGGCTGTAGAGGATAATTAGTAGGATTTAATGGTTGGTTTGGAAGGTGTTAGAAGCGGCGCATGTGGCGGCGGGCGGTGGTTTAAGGTCTCGGGGTCAAGATTTTGGGCGAGATGAGAAGCAAACTTTGCATGGTTATGGCAGCTCATTCAAGAAGAATGGAAGGATTTGAAGGGCTTAGTTAGCTAGAGGAAATTGCAGGGAAGATATTGGTAGCAAGAGGAGGTGTTGAAGTTGGCCGAGGAAGGAGATAATGGCGTCTGATGGAGCGGTGGCTGGGCGATTCTGACTTAGGGTTTCGGAAGGAAGAAGTCTCGACCACACTCACAACCAGGCTATTTAAAGGGTTTAGATGGGTTATTAGGGTTTTGGAGGTTGGCAGGATGGGTTTGGGTTATAGGGTTTGGGTGGCCGGCGTGAGAAATTGGCCGGCGATCATTTGGGTCGGGTCGAAGGTTCGAGAAGCCAGAGAGAGAGAATGAGCGGGAGTTAGGGGTAATTGATTAAACCAAGCTCATGTGCGAGCCAAGAGGAAGAAAAATAGGGGTGAATCGGTCGATCAAATTCGTCGTGGCCGGCGCCGCCATTTTCGGGCTGGGAGTTGCAAGTGCTCGACGTCGAACGGGGCTGGGGAGGAAGAAGGAAGAAGGGGGCTTGGACCGGGCGGCCGAGAAAGAAAGAAGAGAAAAAGAAAGGAAGGATACCGGGCGGTTCGGGCGTGGGCTAAAGGTGTTTAAATGAAACGCCGAGTTTCCGATAAAAATGGGTCAAAACGCGGTGTGGCACGGGCGGAAGGAGGACGCTGCGTGGGCGCGGGCTGGGCCGAGGAAGAAAGGAAAGGAAGACTGGGCCGCCGTGCTGGCCCAGTTCGGGGAGAAGGAAAAGAAAAAGAAAAGAAGAAGAAAAAAGAAGAAAAAGGAAAGAAAAGGAAAAAGAAAAAGGGAGAAATAATTATGTTGGGTATTTAAATTAATTAAAATAATTTGGATATTTAAAAATAATAATATTTGAATAAAATAATATTTAAATCCTATTTTAGTCCAAATTAGGATTTTTAAAAGGTTTCCATAAATTCCTTTTTAATTAGCACAACACCCTAATTTTATCCAATTAAATTATTTATAAAATTAATATTAATTTGAAACTATTTTTCTCCTTCTTATTTTAAATAAAATAATTTATTTAATTTATTTTCAAAATAAAATGCTTAATTAGCTAAAATTCCCAAATTCTTTTCTAATAAAAATACTTATAAATTTCTTCTTGATTTTTCCTAGTTAAATATCCTTTTATTTTATTAAAAATAATTTATTTAAATAATTTTTCTAATTAAACCTCATTTAAATATAATTTATAAAATTAGAAATTTTCGGGGCATTTCACTTACGCTCTTTGATCTTTAGGTAAGCAATAAAACTGCGGTAGTGATTACGGTCATAGTGTTGCAATATTAGGGCAATACATAGGATACTTTATATTTTGTATTTGTAGCAACATAAACATTCTTAATTTTTTTACCACAACTATTGATAAATAATAATGGTAAATATAGCTAGCCAATATCCATTTGTATTGGTTAGTATCGACAAATATGAGCGATATATATATATATTTATTTTCTACCACATATCGTTAAGATGTCATATTAGTAGGGTTAAAATATGAGATGTCTCATCCAATACCGTCTCAATAAGATCATCATATGAACCATTATACACATCATCAAACCCCAAATTTGAAATTTTATTATCTTTATTGCCCCTTTGCTTCCTAGGAAAAATTCAAACACGACTTTGATAGTCTATATACAATTCTCTCATTATAAGATGACCTCTAACCACTACACGAATAACAATTTCTGTAATTTCATTTGAAAGCTAGGGTTTTAGGCCTAAAAATACAATTCGGTCAAATTTTATTAATATATTTAAATTGAATGTTTAGAAATTTAATTAAACCAATTTTATAATATATTATATACTCTGTTGATTAAAAATAATAAATAAAATACCTAATTTAACATAACTAGGGTATTTGATCTCAGACTGCAAATTCGATCAAATCTTACCAAAATATTTAAATTGATGGTTTGAAAATAAAATTAAGCACATTATATTACAATTTTTATAATCAATTTATTAAATTAACACAATTACACAATTCAATTTAAATATGTAAGAATATGACCTAAAAATAAAATTCCGATTAGTTTCACATGAATTTCTTAAGTTCATAATTCCAATATGAAACTAAGTACATTTCAAAGTTTAATGCATAATCAAATTATCCAAAAATATCTTAATCCAATAAATCCAAGATATCCAAACATAATTGGGTGAAAAGTTACAAATTCCATATATCAACATATACCAAACAATTAGCCCATCCAATTCAATCATACAATACATATATACTCAATTAAATAACTAGTATAGCTTAATTAAAGCTAATTCTTTCAAAATGAATCAAAATAAAAAGTTAGGGTTTGGGGAAATATGCCAAATGAATTCAACAAAACTAGTGTTGGCAAAGGGTGGTGGAGCTTCGTTGGTGGGAGAAGACCACTCATCGATGGCAGAGCGACGCTAGAGATGGTCGGACGGTGGCGCGCTGCTACTATCTTCGTGTGCTGATGGCTGTGCCACTAGTGCTACTCTGCCAATGTTGGAATACCGCTATAGACGACGACAAAAAAATGAGCTGTAGGTTGTGGTGGGGTGATCAAGCGGTGGCGAGGTGGTGCGTTAGTGGTGTTGTGGCTGACGAAACAGAGGAGGAAGAATGCAGAGGAGTCGAGCTCAAGCGCAAAGTCACAGGGAAAAAAATTTGAACGGGAAATAAGGAAAGGAATAATAGATAGAGTAAGGAAAGAAAATAAGGAAGAGGGTGGGGGTAGTACTGATATTCTTTTTTTAATAATAAAATATCCAAAATAAATTATTCCAAAAATATAATTTTAACTCGATTATATTTAATCAAACAAATTTGTAAACATTTTTTTCGAAATAAACAAAAGACTTATCCAATAAAAGCTTTTATTTTAAATAAATCGGATCAATTATTAAAATAGAAATATGATTTAAATTAAATAATTCAATTAAAATAAAATAAAATGTTAAAATTATAAATCAACACTAATATTTATAAATATTGTGTTTTTAAGAAGTAGAGTGTTACACTACGTACATTGTCCCCTACACGCCCAGCTCACTGACCAGTCGGCAAGTCTCCCATCCTAGATTATTCAAAAAGCAACTTAAATAATTATTATTTTTATTATGATATTTATTAAAATAATTATTACAATAATAATAGTTATTTATTAAGTTTTGGGAAATTGAATTTTAAAAATATGAGATTTTACAATAATTATAATAATATTAGGCCTAAAAAGGTCTAACAAACTGGGGTACAAACACCTCCTAGACCCCTATTATGTTGATCAAGCAGTAAGACCCTATCATATAGGTTATTTGAAGAGTGACATGATTGGTTATTACTTTTATTATACTTTTAATTATTTTAATTATCAAATTTATAATATTAACAATGACTATAATGTTAATTATGTATTATATTATTATTATTTCATATAAAATTTGTAATTATGATAATAAAAGGATTATTTCATGTATAAGAGGAATAATGTGTTGTGTCAAGGAATATAACAATAGTTGAAACATTTATCTTCCTTATATACTAATATCAACAGATATATATGAGTAGGTATTAGTTTTGTTGGTATAATACTACTATACCCACAGATATAAAAGTAACTAAAAGATCTGTTGGCATAATATACTATTACCAACAGATAAAAAATTTCTATAGGGAAAACTTTCTTTATTCCCCATAAAAATATATCTGTTGGTGTTAGTAACTTTTTCCAATAGAAAAAAAAATCTATGACTAAATTACTATTGCCATAAGAAATATATTTTGTAGTGATGTATCTCCCTGATTAGGTAGAATTCCTTCCGCTGTGGGTTATCAACCTACTCTTAGTACCAAAATGGGTGCTTTACAAGAAATAATTACTTTGACCAAAGAAGGGTCCATACCTTCAATTCTAGCAGCTTATATACCAACAAACGATTTGATTGACCCCACTCTTGTGACAATATTTGCACATTTAGATGCAATTACTGTACTATCAAGAGGATTAGTTGCCAAAGGCATATATCTAGCAGTAGATCCTTTAGATTCAACATCAACTATGCTCCAACCTTGAATCCTTGGTGAGGAAAGTTATAAAATTACGCAAAGAGTTAAGCAAACATTGTGGCTATCCTTGGGTTGGATGAATTATTTGAACAAGATCGTTTAACTATAGTAAGAGTGGGAAAAATTAAACGTTTCTGATCACAACCCTTTTTTATAGCAAAAGTATTTACTGGTTCTCCAGGAAAATATGTTGGTTTAAGAGAAAAAATTAGAGGGTTTCAATTGATCCTTTCTGGAGAATTTGACAGTCTTCCTAAACATGCCTTTTATTTGGTAGGTAACATTGATGAAGCTACCGTGAAAGCTATGAACTTAGAAATGGAGAGAAAATTGAAAAAATGACCTTAAATCTCTTTGTACCAACTCCTAATCAAATTATTTGGGATTTAGAAGTAAAAGAAATCATTTTATCTACTAATAGTGGCCAAATCAGTGTATTACCAAACCACACTCCTATTACCACAGTTATAGATATAGGTATTTTGAGAATACACCTTAATGACCAATGATTAATGATGGCTCTAATGGGTGGTTTTTCTAGAATAGGTAATAATGAGATCACTAGTTTAGTCAATGATGTTGAGAAGGGTAGTGACATTAATCCACAAGAAGCTTAGCAAACTCTCCAAATAGAAGAAGATAACTTAAGGAAAGTAGATTGCAAGAGACAAACAATTGAGGCAAATCTAGCTCTCAAATGAGCTAGGATGCGGGTAGAGTCCATCAACATGATTTTGTAACTAATGGGTGCGTCCGCATATCTAAGTTCTTTGTATACACCCTAGAATGTAAAAAAATACATATAAGAATTCTAATTAGAAAAAAAAGCAAGTAGAATCAAATTTGGATGCAACAATAAAAAAACAACAATTAAAAAACATCGAAATCAAATTGAAATAATAAAAATGAGAAAGAATATCATTATTTTATTGAATTGAATATTTTGAAGACTATTAATAATCAAAGGATGAATCAAAAAATTATTAGATACCGTTAACTTTGGTATCTAATAAGTTATTCCTACTATTGGATTTGAACCAATAACTCCTGCCATATGAAAGTAATACTCTATCGCTGAGTTAAGTAGGTCATTTATCATCACAAAGAGAAAAAAATGGAACCCATCGCTTGAATTATAAATATAATATAACTTATTAAGCAATACCTCAAAAAGAGGTAAGATATTAGATCGTGAAATATTCATCTTGACAACAAATAAACTACATGTTAAAATATGTAACACAAACAAAAAGGGCTATAGTTTAGTTTGGAAGACCACCTTATTTACATGCACGCCAATGTATTTCAAGGGGAGTCCATCTATAACACCCCAAAAAAATTGATCTTCTTGATAATTCAATGTCTTACTCAAGCATTTTGAGGAAACAAGAGACCAATAGCTTGATAATGAGTTCAATCCAATTTGGGTGTCCATTTAGTCATCAAATAGAACTCATTATTAATTTGAGATATTGATAGGGTAAATCCAAGCTGATTCAATGCTAGGCATAATGAGTATAAGGGCCTCAAAAAATCTCTTTTTTTCCCATGAACTTTAATGTGTATAAAGTTTAATAGTTGATGCTTTAATTTCAGCAGAACAGTAGAGAATCCATTCAATTTTTATTGAAATTTATCTAGGCCAAAGGAAAACCTATGTCAAGATAACACCCTTCCTTGTAACCCTTTGGTAGTGTTTCTAAATCAAAACCAAAAAATGAATCATAGCACATGGAACCATTTTATTTTTGTCAATCAAAAAAATATGGTAGATTAACTGATATTTATATCAGTTAATGAAAGAACCCAATGCAAAAAATAAAAATAAAAATGCATGTTAGGTCTTTGAAAAAGTTCGAATCATTTTGATAATAATCAGTTAGACTTGTTTTACTGAGAAGGCCTATGGTTTGAGTCCATATAGCCCCCAATATTTTAATTTATATACTCAAGTCAAGAGTATAGAAAAGGAAACAGTCAATTTTTTTTGTTTTCTTTATCTCATTAGTTTTTTTTGGGTTGTAACACACCAGATGGTTTATCAAATTGAAAATATTCACATAAGCTTGCTCACATGGATCAGAGCACAAAAAGTAAGGAATTTTAATGGTATATTTCCAATCTTAGATAAAAAAAACACCCTTTCCTTTGTGGGTGAATGATAGGTGAATTTTGATCTTTACTAGCCCCACCTCAGTAAAAGAATGGATTATACTCCTTTTTTTTGTATATCTGATAACAAGTTTCATTTTTTGAGTAAAAATCAAGAAAATACGAGGTGAAGTGAAAGAGATAAGTTTGATTTGTATATGTATAAGATACGAGTAATCTATATATTTCATTCTTCTTATTCAAAATAAAATCGAAAGAAGTAAATTAGGTATAATGAAAAAAGTACAATCAATGAATCATGAAAAGTGTGACATTGCGCAGTAAACAACTCAAACTAGGTGGTTTGATCAAAATAAATTTTTTTATTATAAATGACTTGACAATTCCAATTTGAATCAACTAATTCAATATATTTTCCACATTCATAAGAGTGTGTTTATGATTCTACTTTTTGAATATGTTATTTTCTAGGCATTTCTAATAATATCAAGTATTATTCCTATTTTGGAATTTCTACTTTTAGTAATTTTAGCTTTGATTAGCAAAGGACTAGAGAAACTTTCTAGTTACGATTCAGGTATAGAACCCATGAGCGAAGCTTGGTTATAATTTAGAATTTGTTATTATATGTCTGCCCTAGTTTTTTTTTTTTTTTTATGTTGAAACGGTTTTTCTTTATCCATGGGCAATGAGTTTTGCTGTATTAGGTGAAATGCCCCGAAAATTTTTAATTTTATAAATTATATTTAAATGAGGTTTTAATAGAAAAATTATTTAAATAAATTATTTTTAATAAAATAAAAGGATATTTAACTAGGGAAATTCAAGAAGAAATTTATAAGTATTTTTATTAGAAGAGAATTTGGGTATTTTAGTTAATTAAGCATTTTATTTTAAAAAATTAATTAAGTAAATTAATTTATTTAAAATAAGAAGGAGAAAATATTTTCAAATTAATAATAATTTTATAAATAATTTAATTGGAGAAAATTAGGGTGTTTTGCTTATTAAAAAGGAATTTATGAAAAATCTTTTAAAAATCCTAATTTAGACTAAAATAGGATTTAAATATTATTTCATTCAAATATTATTATTTTTAAATATTCCAAATATTTTAATAAATTTAAATACCCAACATAATCATTTCTCTCTTTTCCTTTTTCCTTTTCTTTCCTTTTTCTTCTTTTTTCTTCTTCTTTTCTTTTCCTTTTTCTTCTTCTCCTCGTTCGGGCTGCCTCTCCCACAGCCCACTTCTCCTTTTTCCTTTCCTTCGGCCCAACCCAGCGCGCGTCGTTTCCTTCTTCTTCCGCCCCTCGATGCGCCGCGTTTTTCTTTATTTCATACTGAAACTCTGCGTTGCATTTAAAGTACCCCTCCCTCGCCCGGTTCGCCTGTCTCCCTTTCTTTTCTTCTCTTTTTTTCCCGAACCGCCCGGCTTTCCCCTTTCTTCTTCCCCAGCTTCGTACCCCAGCCTGATACCGTCAACGCAGCCTGCAACTCCCCGCCGAAAATGGCGGCACCGGCTACGAGAGCTCTGACCGGCCGAGTCACCTCTCTTTTTCTTCCTCCTGGCTCGCACATTAGCCTGGAATAATCACTTACCCCTAACTCTCGCTCATTCCCTCTCTCTGGCTTCGCGAAGGTTCGACCTCGACCCAAACTTATGCCGGTCGATTTCTGTCACCGGCCGCCAAAACCCTAGCAATAAATATCATCCACGCGACCCCCAAACCCTAATAACCCATCTAAAATCTATATATAGCCTGGTTGTGAGTTGTGGTCGAGACTTCTTCCTTCCGAAACCCTAAGTGAGAATTGCCACCACCGTGACTTCAGACGCATATTCTGACGCCGATAGCCAACCTCAACGCCACCACCACATTTCAAATTCCTCGTTGCAATTCCCTCTAGCTAACCATACCATTTTCAAACTTCGATTCTTCTTGCATGGGCGCCCATAACCGTGCAAAGTTTGCTTCTCATCTCGCCCAAAATCTTTACCCGAGACCTTAAACCACTGCCGCCGCCACATACGCCGCTTCTGCCACCCTATAAAAACCACTCAAAATCTCCTACTAAGTATCCTCCACCGAACCATAAGCTTATTTTATTTTCTCCTTTCCCCTTCCCTCTTTTTCTTCATTTTTACCTCTCTTAGATCCATTTTCCGGCCACCTCCGGGAACCACCGCCAGTTCCACCTACATCCTCCAACAAGGTGATGTCATAGACATTTTAAGTACTTAGTTTCGATTTATTTATAATTATTCTAATTTTAGCCAAATTTTAGTATTAATTCAACTTTTATTATTTATTATTATTATTATTATTATTAGTAATATTGACTGTATTTTAATTTCTAAATTTTGTTGACAGGGTCTGGGAGTATTATTGAGTAAGATATATTATTCATCTCGGCCTTTACTTATTTAATTAAATTTTACATGTTTAATGTTATTATTAATAATAATATTAATATTATTATTATTAGTGTAATTATTTAGTTAATATTGTAATTATTTCAGGAGGATTATAAACCTAAAATTTTAACTAAGTCTCACACATTTGCTTTTTACAACTATTATTTAAAATTTTTAACATTTTTTCTAATTTATATTATTATTATTATTATCTTTATTAACTTTATATTATAAGTATATATAATATTAATATCATTATTACATTTTTGAATAGTGTTATTATTAAATGGATTGATTTTGAAAGCCACCTTGTAATTTTAAGAATTTTGGTATTATTAATATTAATATTCTACTAATAAGAATGTTATTAATAATGTATTATTATTATTATTATTATTATTATTACTATTATTATTATTATTATTATTATTATTACTATTATTACTATTATTACTATTATTGTTATTATTACTATTTTGGTGAAGGGTAGAAACCCTTGTATCACCACCCTTTCGAATGAAAACAATAATTTATTTGTATTTTTAAGTAATATTTTGTATAATTAATTATGGTGTAGTATTGTTTTAATTAAAAATAAAATCTTAGAATAATTTAGAGAATAATAAAATTTTATAAGGGAGCCTAATTCTAGTATACTTTTATTTAATAGGTGAACCTAGTCTAATCCCTCAAGAGGAATAGGAGCATGCACCAAGACCGGTGTCATATTAGGTAAGGCGTGCTAAGGCCTTATTGTGTGCTTATTTGCATTATGTGATTCACATGCTATGTATCATATGTCTATCATTTATTTATATTTATGTTATATACGATGTGATGTGGAGTCCATGTATGATCTTGGTTGTTATATGGCATGGGTTTTATTTATATGTGATAATATGTGATTTGGCCTTAAGACATGCATGTTAGGGTTTGCATGGCAATATTAGGGTTGCATGGAAAGGTGGTACGTTGCATGGCATATTAGGGTTGTATGGAAAGGTGGTACGTTTGCTATGGCAATATTAGGGTTGTATAGAAAGGTAGTACGTTGCATGGCAATATTAGGGTTGCATAGAAAGGTGGTACATTGCATGGCAATATTAGGGTTGCATGGAAAGGTGGTACGTTGCATGGCAATATTATTAGGGTTGCATGGAAAGGTGGTACGCTGCATGATAATATTAGAGTTGCATGGAAAGATGGTGCGTTGCATGGTAGTATTAGGTTGCATGGAGGTGTGGTGTGTTGCATGGGAGTTAGGGTTTGCATGGAAGGGTGACTTACATGGAGCTAGGGTTGCATGGGATTCAGGGTTGCATAGAAGTGTAGTTTGCATGGAGCTAGGGTTTTCATGAGAGCTAGGGTTTGCATTAGAGCTGGGGCTTTGCATAAAGTTAGTCATGCATATTTGGGCATAAGCCTCTGAATAAGATACTTAAGACACTAATCATTTAAAGTGGAAGATTGTTGAGCCGAGTCCAGACCGATCCAACGGTCAGAAATAGTGGTTAGGGTTATTACCCTATGTGTAACCGATCCACCGGTAATAATAGTGGTGAGGACTATGTCCCACAAGTGACCGGCCCACCGGCAATAATAGTGGGGTGACTCGAGCTCAATAAAAACAAACCAGAGTTACAAATGCTTAAAAGATACTAATTACTTAAAGTGGAACACCATGTGAGCAGGAACCAGACCGATCCACCGGTCAGAAATAGTGGTGTGGACTTTGTCCTGCAAGTGACCGATCCACCGGGCGAATAATAGTGGTGTGGACTTTATCCCGCAAGTGACCGGCCCACCGGCAATAATAGTGGGGTGTTCCTGTATTTACATGGATTTGAAAAAGGCACGGTGTGTATCGACTTTTGATAAAAGATTAATTAAGAAATTAATCTGGATTATTGGGCCTTTGTACTTTTACCTGAATTGTTCATATGCCTTTATGTTGTTATGTTGGATTATGCCTTTTATAATTTTATATGGTTTATGTGTTTATGTGTTGGCCTTAGTGCTCGGTTACCTTACTCAGTACGTAGCGTACTGATCACCCATTTCATAGGTGCTGCTCATTCCCACGAGTAGAGGGCCCAACTGATTTGGTGCAGGTAGGAGATGTTTACTTTGATGCGATTGATATCCATGGGTCATCAGGTGGGGCCGAGTGATGTTTGGGCCGAATCCGTATCAGAGTGGCGTGGCCGGACTTCCATTGAGATTTTTCCTCCTATTTTCCTTAATTTATGTTAAGCACTTCCAAATAAATTTATGTTTGGAGTTATCTCTCTCTTCCTAAAAAAAAAACTAACTCTCGTAGTCTGGATTGAATAAGGACTTGTGCGTGTTTAATTTTCGTATTTATGAATTTGAACTATTATTAATTTTTATGAGTTGTTATCTTAGCCTTAGCACTTGGTATTGGAATAGTTTGAGAAAACCGGTCTGGTATTTCTGTTTTAATTGCTTCCGCTTTTCAAGAAAAAAAAGTAGTGAATTTTGGGGTGTTACATTAGGTGTATCTATATTTGTAGAAGCTTTAATTATCATGTTTATCCTAATAGTTAGTTTATTTTATGCATGGAAAAAAGGAGCATCAAAATGGTCTTAGTTTCTGAATATTCAGACAATAAAATACAACAAAGGAAAATAAAAAGATTTCTGAATTCTGGTGAGTTTCCTCTACTTGATCGAATAACCCCAAATTCAGTTATTTCAACTACATTAAATGATCTTTCCAATTGGTCAAGACTCTCTAGCTTATAACCACTTCTCTATAGTACGAGTTATTGCTTTATTGAATTTGCATCATTAATACACTTGCAGTTCGACTTTAATCGTTATGGACTGGTACCAAGATCTAACCCTAGACAAGAAGACCTAATTTCAACCGTTACTACAGTAACAATGAAAATGGCTCCTTCTTTAGAGAAATTATATGAGAAAATTACTGAACCAAAATATGTTATTGCTATGGGAGTGTGTACAATTACAAGAGGGAAGTTCTGTACCGATTCTTATAGTACTGTTCGGGAAGTTGATAAATTAATTCCTATGGATGTCTATTTACCAGGCTATCCACCTAAACCAGAAGCAGTTATCGATGCTATAACAAAGCTTCATAAGAAAATCTCTCGAGAAATCTATGAACATAGAATTAGGTCTCACTAGAAGAATCAATCTCTTACTATCAATCACACATTTCATATCGAGCGCAATATTCATAGCGGTACTTATGATCAAGGATTACCTTATAAAGCGCCATATACTTCAAATATTACAATCGAAAGCTTTTTCACATACAAAACTTCCCGTGAATTAGTGAATTAAGCAAGATGATTCTTTTTTTTTACAAGAAAACAAATAATGGGTACATTTTCATAAATTTCATAAAATACTTATCTCTTAAAAAGAAAGATTTCATTTTTAAAATGTGGGAGAGAGAACAAATATGCAGGGTCATTTGTCTACTTGGCTAGTCAAACATGGGCTATTTCATAGATCTTTGGGCTTCGATTACTAAGGAATAGAGTCTTTACAAATTAAACCTAAAGATTAGTATTCAATGGTTTTCATTTTATATGTATATGGTTACAATTATTTATGTTCCTAATGCGCCTATAATGTAGCACTAGGCGGGATTTTAGCTAGTGTGTATCATCTTACCAGAATAGAGTTTGGTGTGGATCAACTAGAAGAGGTATGCATCAAAGTTTTTTCTCATAGGAAGAACCTTATAATTCTATCTATTTTTTGGGTTTGGAAAAGGGCAGATTTTCAACAACGGGAATCCAATGATATGAAAGGAATTGCTTATGATAATCATCCATGTCTAGAACATATTTTAATGCCCAAAATTTTGATAGGATAGCCCTTACGTAAGGACTATATTGCTCCCAATTTTTATAAAATACGAGATGCTTAGTGAATGATAAGAAAGTCATCTTAACTTTTAAAACTGCAAATCAAATCAAAATTCAATAGATATGGCATCTTTTTCTATTTTAGATCAAACAGAGTAATTTATGTTTCATTGGTATTATGAATGTGTAAAAAAAAGAAAGATAATCCAATTAGGAATTCATTGAAATTTAAAAAAGTTTACAATTACTTTTATATTGGATTAAACGAGCCAATAAAATGATAGAATTAACCAAAACATTTAGATATTATTAATTTTGTACCATGCATATCACGTTCTATTTAGTTTTGATAAGCAGGTTCTAGAAAGTCATATACTCTAGGGGGAAATGAAGAAAAAGAAGACATTAATTACAAAGAAAATGTCATTGTACTTTATTTGTATTGTATCTTAGATGAATCTTGTTTCTTCCCTCCATTAATTCCCCTAGACTTTACATTTTAGTTTTTCAACTAACTAATTGAACATTTTTGAATATTTTCTTCATAAATTCTTAATCTTGTTCTTTTTATTTACTTTAAAAATAGGAGATATAGTATAAAAAATCAAAAAGGAAGAGGAAACATAATCCCTTTCTTTTATATATTTTATATATTCTTTGCCCATCTATAAAATAGATGGGGTCTATCTCTTGACACCTCAATCAACTAAGTTACGAATTTGTTATGTAGACTATAAATTAATATGTAGATTGATGCATAATCATTAATTGATTGAGTCAATACTATGCAAATGATTCATATGCCAGGAACTAGATTTAAACTAGTGACACAAGGATTTTGAGTCCTCTACTCTAGCAGTTGAGCTATCCCAACCATTCCCCAAACATCATCTACTCATTTTATTTTAGTAGATAATGGGAGTTTATGTCAAACCAAAGGATGGAAAAAAGTATTAATGAAAGATTATATTATATAGGTCCTGGAATTGATTATTGTATCTTATCTTCTATAAAAGTTCAAAGATTGAATCAAATACAAGTAATTCTATGGTATAGATTATGAATCATTCAAATGATTATTCATTGTTCAAATTTTTTTATTTGTAGATGTGTCCTTTATATCACAAATTGTGATAAGAGCAAAACAAATTCCATATTTGTGAAAGAAAGAAATGAGCAAGAGGACTAATTTTAAACTGTCAATGAAATAAGAGTATTGCTAGTTAGGGTGTAACACCCCCAAAATTTACTATTAAATTTTTTTTATTTGAAAGAGTTAGCGGAAGCAAATTATAAAATCGTGAATTATAGGGATATTACCGCCACACTTACTACTAGACCGGTTCACTCTTACCGTTCCAGTACTAAGTGCTAAGGCTAAAAGTGTAAAAAACAATTTGTAATGATGGTTACTTTAACAACATTAACATTAATTCCATAACGGTAGCAGATAATTCCTTACTCTCTTTTCCGTTGCCCACTTGAGTAGCACCAGAAAAGACCTGCAAGGGGCACTGCCCATTGAATAAGCAGGGACCCCACAAAGGGAACCCTTCAGTACTATGGTACTGAGTAACCCTTTAATACCACACTTAAAAATAGGCTTGCAATGTGGCACATAATGCAAGCTATAGACATATGTAATGAGAGATACATACATAACAATCACATATATAACAAGGCTGTCACATATCAACAAGTTATAAGGTACAATCGATACTTTTGGGCCTTATGCCATTAGTCCGTCATTATTCAATCATCTATCTAGTTATATGCAAGTGAGTACGGGAACCCCACTATTATAGCCGGTGGACCGGAATACATACAGGGCAGAATGCTCCTGACCACTATTATTGCTGGTGGATTGGTCTCCAGAGCAGAACGCTCCTGGCCACTATTATTCGTCGGTGGACCGGTCTGGCCCCGACTCACAAGGTGTTCCACCATAAGTAATTAATATCTTTCCATAATTTATTCACATCCAATGCTTGTTTTATTAAGCTCGGGACCCCCATTATTTTAGCAGGTGGACCGGGATATATATAATCATCATCTAGGGCAAAACACTCCTGGGCCACTACTATATCTGGTGGATCGGTACTCATAATCACTTGCCAGGGCAACACGCTCCTGGGCCACTATTATATCCGGTGGATTGGTACTCATAATCACTTGCCAGGGCAACACGCTCCTATGCCACTATTATAACTAGTGGATCGGTACTCAATATCATAAGTCATATGGGCCCGACTCATTAATATTTCACTTTCCTTACTAGTATCTTTCCTTTCCTTAATTAGCACAACAATTATATTTATTTACCTCGAATGGGAGATCAAGGACCCGGGACACAAAGGCACACTGGTCGTACCGGTGCATACAAGCTACTCAGTACCCTTCAACCACGAACCTAGGGACGCAGAGGTACCCTGGTCATACTGGTGCATAAAGCTACTCAATACCCTACTAACAAGGACACCTAATCCATAAGTATGCATACCCCCTAACTAGGTTCGTAGAGCTAGATAGAGTAAGATATAGGGCCTGGCTGGGGCACAAAGGCACACTAGCAAATACCAGAATAATTGTGGACTAAACCACGTCTTTAGGGTAGCGACCCCTAAAGAGTCACCATTTCTGATTTCGAGGTCTTTCACTTTAAGTATTAGTGTCTTAATTAAGGTGATCACCAAAAGCATAATAATCAGATACTTATTCACTTTCAATCGTTCCGATATCATTAGTCATTTCTTATTCAGACGATTATCCAAGAAAACACAAAGAAATCATTAAGGCCATCATAATCTCATCTAATTCCGGATTA
The DNA here is from genome assembly GCA_030549775.1 of Tamarix chinensis. NCBI lineage: Eukaryota > Viridiplantae > Streptophyta > Magnoliopsida > Caryophyllales > Tamaricaceae > Tamarix > Tamarix chinensis. The sequence goes on along the minus strand of CM060176.1, from coordinate 72,718,338 downwards.
GGATTTGTTCTCATAATACTTACTAGTTATAAAATACTCTTACCTTGCTAATCAGCATTATTTGAATCATATTACAAAATTCCACAATCACAATGACAAGTTTGGTATAAATTACTTATTTAGCCTTTACTTATATAATTGCTAAGTCATTCCTTCCTCACTTGACAAATTACCCTATTACCCTTCAGGTTGCATAATCACCAAATTACCCCTTACTCAGTTTAGGTTACGAAGTTATCTCCTACACCTTTTTAAATCGCCATTCACCCCTCATAATTGCTACACTTATCATATTTCCCATTTGGTTGGTTAAATTACCGAATTGCCCTTCTCCTTGTTATAATTACTAAATTACCCTTTAGTTGGAGAAATTACCAGATTGCCCTTCTCTTTTATCATAATTACCATTTTACCCCTCTCAATTATTGTAATTGCCATTTTACCCTTTTCAATTATTATAAATCCTAAATTACCCTTCTTCATAATTACAATTATTAATTTACCCTCCTTCATAATTGTAATTACCAATTTACCCTTCTCCATATTTATAATTATTAATTTACCCTTCTACATTCTTATAATTACTATATTGCCCTTCTCCATTATTAAAATTACCATAATGCCCTTTTATTGGTTAATTACCAAATTACCCTTCTCTATTATCATAATTATTCAATTACCCCTTTTTTATCATAATTTAATTACCAATTTATCCTTTGTCGTTATCATTATTACCAAGTTACCCCTTACTCCCAAATTTGCCATAAACATCCTTTTATTTACAAAATTATCCTTATACTCCTTACTTTCAAATTACCATCATATCCTTTTATTTATAAAAAATACCATTTTACCCCTTACATCCAATTTTACCATATTACCCCCTTTGCTTGCAAATTACCATAATACCATCATTTATCTAAAATTACTATTTTACCCCTTACTCCCAAAATTACCATTCTTATCACTTATAAAATTACTATATTGCCCTTTGACTCCAAAATTACCACTTTACCCTTTTCTCCAAAAATTACCATAATACCCCTTTACTTATAAAATTGCCATTTTTCCATTTAATCATAAAATTACCATATTGCCCTTTTGCCTCCAAAATTACCATAATACCCCTTTTTCTTACAACTTACAATTTTATCATTTTACTTATAAAATTATCATTTCACCCTTTTCTTTTGAAATTACCAAAATACTCTTTTGTTTACAAAATTACCAACTTGTCATTATTCAACATAATACTCATTAGCAACTACATATACTAGATCACATACTTGCATAGGCATATTAATAAAATACCCTTAGACTCACAATAATATTATTCATGCATTAGCAACATAATACATCATAGAAAAGCATTTAACATTTCCACCAAATATTAAACTCCTTCCTTAAGTATCATACCTACACATGGCACAAAAGCTATCATACTTTTCTTTTTTATCAATCAATATAAACAACCATCTATATATCATGCTAGGCACACAAAACATGCATAAAATAATACTAAAATCCCTAATGTGCTAGCATACGTTTTTCCATATATTTAAGTGAGGTTTAACGATTACCTTAATCCCGCAAAAATTGAACCTTACCGATATTTTGGTTAAAGATTCAAGCTTTAATTAGAAAAACCTATACCTTAAAATAATGTCAAAACTTATCATATTAGGAGTAAGAAAAACCAAAGCATAAAAATTTATAAAACTTAATTAATGAAACATTTAACTTAAAATGCTATTATACCTTCAAAATTTTATATTAAAATACTAAAGCAGGCAACAGCTTATACTACTCATGCAGCATGAGCTGCATGCACAATAAAAAGGAGGGAGGCTCAAAGAGGGGGTGAGATGAGGAAAAATGGCTATTTTCGGGTTGGGGTCTTTAGGCTAGGAAAGGAGGTAGATGGGGGAGGATTGGAGGCAAGGGAAGGGTGTAGAAGTGAAGAGGGGGTGTAGGTGGAGGCTAAGGATGGTTTCACGGTGGCGTTGGGTGGCGGCAACAAGGCGGCAAAGATGGCTGTCGGGCTAGGTGTGGCTGAGAAGGAAGAAAAAGAGAGGGGAAAAATGGAGGGGTGCAGGGGCTATTTTTGGGAAAGTAAGGTATGGGGCTTGTAGAGGAGGTTGTAGGGTGTGGGTTGGTGGTTTGGGTGGCGGCATAGGTGGCCGGACGTCGACAAACGGGGCGGTTGTAGGTGGCTTGGCAATAAGGGAGAAAAGTGGGGAGAAAAAGAAGAGGTGGAGAAGGGAGGAACGACAGGGGCTCGAGGGTGGCTTGGATGGTCTCGTGGTGGTGGAGGGCTGAGGTATAGGGTGGCAGAAGGCGACACAGGGGTTGGTGCAGTGGTTGGAGTGGCGGGTGGTAGCGGCATGGAAAAAAATAGGGAAAGATGGTAGGAGGAGAAAGGTGAGAAGAGGGAGGTTGGGGAAAGGGAGATACTTGAAATATGGGGCAGAAAGGAGGTAGGAGAGGTGAAGAAAAAGAAGAGGGAGAAGAGAGGGGGACAGGTGGCCGGTCGGCGACAGGACGAAGGGTGGCAGGGAGGTGTCGGCTGGTAGGGGAAAGGGAGGGAATAAGAAGGAAAGGAAGATGGGCATGCGAGCTGTGCTCTAGGAGTTGGTTTGGTTCGAAATATAAAAGAAAGTGATGGGGAAGGGAAGAGAGGGCAGGCCGGATAGCGTTGGTGGCTGTCGCCGGCCGGAGTTACAGGTTCCAGCCATTGTAGTCGGGATCGGGGGAAGGAGATGAGCAACAAGATAGACCGGGAGGTCCAAGGAGGAAAAAGAGAAAGAGAGGGGACGGTTTGGCCAGTAGTTCAGGCGAAGAAAGAGGGATGGGTGGCTTGGGCAGCACAAAATGGGGAAGGGGGAAAATGTTCTAGGCCGACGGGCTAGCCCAGTCGGGGGAAAAGGGGGAAAGAAAAAAGAAAGGAAGAGGGAGAGAAGAAAAAAAGAAAAAGGAAAGGGGAAAAATAGAAAATAAGGGGAAAATAGATAAAATAAATTTATGGAAAATAGGTTGTTGTATTTTTGGCAAATGGAAAAATTTTAATAATTTAAATTAATATATTTTAATATATTAGTTTAAAAGGTAATTTTAGAGAATGTTGATTTAAAAAATTATTTAAATAGAATGGGTATGATAAAATAACAATTTATTTATTTTAATTTATTAAATATTCACATCCAATTTTATATACGAAAAAATCCACAAAATAATTAAATTGAAAGGGTAAAATCCTAAAAAAAATTAAATTAAGTAAGTTTAAAATCTAAGTCATCCCAAATAAAAGTGATTTATTAAATTATAGGTTTTTAAAATTTTGGAGGATTACATAGGGAGTCAAAAGAAATTTTATGGGGATAGAGGGACTTGAACCCTCATGATTTCTAAAGTTGACAGATTTTCCTCATACAATAAATTTCATTGTTGTTAGTATTGAAATGTAGAATGGGTCTCTATCTTCATTCTCGTTTGATTAAGCAATTCGTACAAAAAAATAAAAAAGGATCTATCAGACCATGGAGTGAATACTTTGATAATTTAATATGATTTCATTTTTTCCTAGACCAAAGGTAAAAAAGGCATATTTTGCCCATCATTAATACGTTTTTTATTTAGTTTTTAGAGTATTTTAGTACGTATTTATCTAGATATAAGGTTCTTCTTCATCTTCTTTTTTCCAGTTTTTATGTAAGAATTCTTATAATAATACAGTAAATTCCATTTGTTAGAACAACTTTTGTTGAGTCTTTTCACCTATCCATTATTTATTCTCACTTTAATAATTTTTTTTTTTTTTTACTTTTTTAAAATAGGATTTGGCTTAGGATTTCCCATTTTTATTAATTCCAGGGTTTCTCTGAATTTGGAAGTTCTCACTTAATAGGTATCCTTACTAAGGCTCAAGCCAATTAAGTCCGTAGAGTCTATCAATTTTGCCATATCCCCCTTTTTTAGACTCGGATCTTGGTGTGATGTCCTTTTCATTTAATTGATTCTATTAGTCTTTTTTTTATTCCTTCATTTCAGCTAGAACTGTTAAATTCATTTAGTGAAAAATTCATATGCCAAAAGCCTTTTCCTTTTATCCTATTTTTTGTCATCTCTAGTGGGTGTTTAGTTTTGATCCAATCGGAAATGATTCTATTGTTTCGGCATCTGTAATTCAATAGGAATGGATATCTATTATAATATATATGACATCTTCATTTTCCTATACAATTGGTAATACTCAAAGGGTCGATTCTTTTTTTCATCTTAGTTTACAAATGAAAGGAGTGGAATGTCTTATTCTGATCGGAATTGAATCTTTTCAATTTTTTTTTTTCTAATTTTAGTAGAATATTCTTATATTTTTTTATTTGAATTCATGAATAACTGAATGAATTGAATTATGATTCATTATGTAAATGGAATTATGAATTTATAATTCCAACTAATAAACTAATATTAATTACTAATAATTAAATAGATGTTCAATATTTTATTGAATTTTGTATTTGATTCATATTTTGAACTATTTCAGAAAATAAATTGTATTCAAATGAAATTCTTAAATTATTATTATCTTAGAGAGATTTCTTATATAATCATGGATATTGTAATTCTGTAATTATAATTGATAAAATATAATTATTTTGATTTATTTGAATTCAAGATTCACTATTTAATTTAGATGCTAATATGTTAAAAATAGCAATAAATCAAAATCAAATGATAAAAGAAATTACTATTGATCATTATAATAATTGTTATCTTATATATTATACTCAATTCAATATTGATTTGAAATTGGATTTTTATCATTTATTTCATACATAAATGAGATAAATAATCGAATATTAATGAGTATATAGTTTCTTTAATTTCTACGTATGTACAATGTCTGTTATATCAACTTGCTTAGCTTAGAGGTTAGAGCATCGCATTTGTAAAGTGATGGTCATCGATTTGATTTCGATAGCCATCTTTTCTTTATTTGTTCGACTTTTTTTATATTATTAATAATGGTTATTTGAAATAATAAATAAAATACTAAAGATACCCTTTCCCGTTTCACTAATCTATTCTCTAGATTATCTAAATTTCCAACTATGAATAAAAGTTTTTTTTCTTAAAGTACTATAGAAAAAGGAGAATCATTAAAAGGACTCTTCATAGATTAATTAATTTTATTATAATATTTTAATTTTGAATTCTATTTAGATTATAGTTATATATTATCAAACTAGAACTTCGAATATATATATATATATATAGCATAAAAAATGAAAAATACAAATAAAAAAAGATATAAATATAATAAATAAAAAGAAAAATATTATGATAATATTAATATTTATATTATAGAATTCTAATAATTAATATGAATAGAATAACAAATCAAAAATTACAATAATAAATTAAGCTAAAAGGTAGGACAGATATTCATAAAAGTCCTCCCACTTCCTCTCATTATTTGTACAATACTTCAGGAAATTTTGCTCCATTTAGTTTAGCTTTAAGTTAGGTTTATTTTTCAAATGTAATATCAATAAAAGGAGTCTTTATGTCACATTACTGAGGGCTTCATTTCTAAAAAATAAGTCGTTTGGGGGCTTTACCGGGACTAACTAATAAAAGGCCTAAAGGTGGAAGTGATCTTAGAAATCAATCGCATATTGAGAAAATACCTAAATATTGTATTCGTCTAGAAGAAAAAAAAAATTACATTTTCATTAAGGTATTACAAAACAAGAATTATTGAAATATGCTTGTATTTTCAGAAAAGAAAAGGGGTCCACATGTCAAGTTTTACTACAATGACTTGAAATGCGTTTGGATAACATCCTTTTTCGCTTGGGTATGGCTCTGACTACTCCTAGAGCCCACTGATTGGTTAATCATAGACATACTTTAGTTAATTATCATATAATAGATATACCAAATTATTGTTGCAAACCCCAAGATTGTATTATCTTGAGGGATGAACAAAAATCCAAAATTCTCATTCAAAATTATCTTGATGCATCCCCTGGCGAGGAATTGCCAAAACATTTAACTCTTCACCCATTCCCATATAAAGGATTAGTAAATAAAATAATAGATAGTAAGTTGGGTTGGTTTTGTCCCTTTCACCAAAGTAAGGGGTTTGCTCCGTATTTTTCTCGCACTCATGTATCATATACATAGATCGGTAGAGAGGTTTTTATTTCTTGTCCACTTTTTCCAGTATTTTACATACTCTAACAATTCAAAATATTCAAATAAAAAAAAGAATTGAACTTTTATAAGTATAATACATTTTGAAAACTAAAAATGTTATCTCTTGTTTTTTTCTTTTTTTTGTGGTTAAGAATGTTGATGAATGGGGGTAAACAAAAGCCTACATAGCATTTCCAATTCTATGCCTTTAACCACTCGACCATCTCTCCTATAACAATGATTATGATCCAGAAACCAAATAAATAGTGAGTAACCCATATTTCATAATTATACTCAATTCTTATTTATATAGATAAATTTTTTCTAAACACATTTTGTTTAAGACTCAGGAGATTCAAATCAAAAGGTTTTTCTTTTTTTGTGTTAAAATGGCTCAATGGATGGATGAATTTATCTTTTTTATACTTTTGAGTCTATATCTATAATTAATAGATATCTTTACATCATGAATCTAGTAAAACGACAACTATGATTACATACAAAATTGCAAATTCCCTTCTAGTTTGAAAGTTCTCATAAAAAAAACCTTACTTCATAGATCTTTCCAAAATCAATGAATCATTACTAGTATATTATGATTTGATTTTATACTCATTATGTCCACAACATAACATTTTGATTTGAATTCATATATGATTCTATTTATAGCATAGAAAAATTATTTGATTCTTCAGCTTTGATGACAACACTTCATTGATATTTGTATACTACTACATTTTGATTTGTATGAATTCGAATTGTATTCAAATAGTTAGTATGAATTCCTACATAAAGGAGCAATGTTTCATTTGAGTACGAGTAGGTGTAGTAGGTTCGTATCTTTTTTTTAATGAATCTTTTTTATGCTATTTCGTATTATACAATTGCTTTGCTTATGGGATCATTTTTCCACGAGGGTTATGAAAAGAATTATAGAATGGTTTGATATCTATGCCTAGATCGGGGATAAATGGAAATTTTATTAACAAGACCTTTTCAATCATGACCAATATCTTATTACGAATATTTCTAACAACTTTAGGAAAAAAAGAGGCATTTATCTATTGTCGAGATGGTGTGATTTTTTTTTCAAAAGTCTTACGATAAAAATATATCATTCATGATTATCTAATTGGGGATATAAATAAAAATACTATATATATATATAAATATATTATTGAATTCTTAAAAGAAATCCACGCTTATTTTTTGAAATTGAACAACTCCTAATGTTATGTATCCCTGATTGACGTGGCCTCAAATGCTATGCTTCTATTATTGATTTTAGTATTGAGCGAAAGGTTAAACCTATACGTTCTACTAGGAAATTCTACTCTACTAGTACCAACAGGTGGCATAAGGAAAAAAGCACTACACCTAGGAATCAACAAGACAAAAGATTTGTGAAAACTTACTTAACCTTTTCTTGCCTTATAGGGATTGGGACTAAAAAGAATGGTTAAGATAGCAAACATCCATCTCATTCATACTTTGAATACCCATATAACCATCGAAGACTTTTGAAGTGACTAAATCCTACAAATTCAGGGGCGTTAAGGACAAAGAAATTGTTGGCGTTTCCATTTCTATTTAGTATTAACACATTTGTTGTTAACAAAAGCTCTTGCGCAAGAAGGTTGGCTGGAGATTTCTTATAAAAGCACTAACCCCACTCTGTTCATAATGAGAATAAAAATTATATTGAATAAAAAAAGATTGAAATATTTTTATTATGCATATTAAGGGAGGAGCCGTATGAGATGAAAATCTCACGTACGGTTCTAGAATGGAGATTCTTTGAATCGAATGATGACCATAATGGATGTCTGCTCAGTCTAAACAAAATTATGTGGAAGTTTTATAGAATTATTATGGATCTATGCGACTAGAAATTGATCCCTACGATCGAAGTTATATACTCTATAACATAGGCCTTATCCACATAAGTAATGGAGAACATACGAAAGCTTTAGAATATTATTTTGGGGCACTATAATGAAACCCCTTTTTACCACAAGGATTTAACAACATGGCTGTGATCTGTCATTAGGTGTGACTATCTCCACTATTGAAATAAAAAAGGAAATAAAAACCAAATCTCTTAGTAAATATTAAAAATAAAATAGGCTTCCTATATATGCATCTTCTAAAACAACGATTTTTATGAGCTGTAGCAAAGAAATCTACTTCGAAATAAGTGAAGAAATAAGGTATGCCTAGATACTTTTTTATGGATAAAATATCTAATTGATAGAGAGGAAACACCATAAGGTCACTTAATAAGGTTTTTGGCTAATACATAAGACATTAAGAACTGCTTACTTATGCTATAATATCAGGCAGATAGCAGTTAGCAATCAACTTCTGTAAAAGAGTCACTCTACTAAAGTCGTGAGCAGTGATGGAGGGTCAGATCCCATTGATACTAAATCTTTTCTTTCTTGTGAAGGAAAGCCTTTTTTTAAAAAAAATTCTATATTATATTCGAATAGATATATATTCTAGATATCTATATATAAATATCATAATTTTGATATGAAACCGAGATAGTTCCCTTGTAGAAAATGCTAAAAATAGGTGGAAATTACTATGATTTAGTCTTCTAAAGGTAAGAGAAAAGATAAAAAAAAATGAATTAGAAATCCAAATTCAAGTTTGAAACTTATGCAATTAGACTCTTTTGGTTAACTCAATTAATGGGATAGATATATGAGAAATATAATCCAGTTCGATAAATCAAATGGGCACTAAAAATTTACTATAGAGCCATATGAGGTAGGAAACTTTCAAGTATGGTTAAAAGGAAAGGAATTGACCCACCTATTCTAACTAGGGAGAAGAGGCCATTCTGTAAGGAGATTAAGAAATTACCAAGGCATGGTTCAATCAAGTCATTGAATATTGGAAATAGGCTATAGCACTTACTCCCGGTAGTTATATTAAAGTGCATAATTGGTTGAAGATCATGAGGCATTTCAAATAAAAATTATTATTCATTATTTTAATATTTATTAGGAATCTTGTTGGACCCATCCATAAAAAAAAAAATGAGATCATTCCTCTAGGAAGAACTAATAAAAGAATTTCATTATACCCCTTCTTAGATCGTTCTCTTTTATATAGGATTTTGTTGAGATAAAGAATACAAAGTTCAAGTGCAGAATAGATTTATTTAATTATTGCTATTAGTTATTAAAACTAATTACAATTTAATTACTACTAACATAATTTTTCATTATTTCATTCTAAATAACATTACTCAAGAACTTAATTGAAAAACAAAAAAATAATAATATAATAAAAAGAATAAATGAATGGAAAAGATAAATCAAATATTTTTGACTGACTAAATATAGATACCCATATTTTTCTTTGTAATGACGAAACTCATTAATGACTGTTAGCGGGATTTGCAATTTGTTTATTTGAAATAGAGTAACAGTGGTTATTTAGATATTCTAGTTATTTATGTAAAATATTTGATGTAAAAAATTAATAAACTCTGTTTAAGACCTTCTAATTGAGATAGGAATATGCTAAGTAGCACAAAAAAATTATTTTTCATGTCAATCGAAAAACATTTTTAGACTTTTAAAAGAGTTCATTAAGCGCCTTGTGGTTATGTCATAAAATATCCGAACACTTGCCCCGGATCAAATTCAAGATTATAATTGTTCTAGTGAATAAATAAATAAAATAGAGAGATGATAGATAGAAAAGAAAGTAAATTATTCTAAATATCTCTCAAAGGTTCACTAATTACTTTACTGTTAGCTGGTCTCTTTGTATGCCTTATCTAGAAAGAGAAGGACTCAATGATTATTCATTTTTTGGAACCAGAAGTAAAAATTTTGGTAGATAGGGAGCCTATAAAAACTTCTTTTGAGGAGTGGGCCAAGCCATGTCAATTTTCAAGAACAGTAGCTAAAGGCCCTGAAACTATCACGTAGATCTGGAACCTACAAGATACTGCTCACGATTTCGATAGTCATACCAGAGGTTTGGAGGTGATCTCTAGAAAAATCTTTAGCGCCCATTTCGGCCAACTCTCCATCATCTTTCTTTGGCTGAGTGGTATATATTTCCCTAGTGCTTGTTTTTCAAATTACAAAGCATGGCTAAGTGACCGTACTCGCATTGGACCTAGTGCCCAAATAGTTTGGCTAATAGTGGGCCAAGAAATTTTGAATGGTGATGTAGGTGGAGGTTTCCAAGGAATACAAATCACCACTAGTTTTTTCAGCTTTGGTGAGCATCTGGAATAACTAATGAATTACAACTCTATTGTACTACAATTGGTGCATTAGTCTTTGCATCCTTAATGCTTTTTTCTTTTTGTTTCCATTATCACAAAGTTGGTCCAAAATTGGCTTGGTTCCAAGATGTGGAATCTATGTTGAATCACCATGTAGCTAGGTTAATAGTACTTGGGCCTCTTTCTTTGGTGGGGCATCAAGTACACGTATCTTTACTAATTAACCAATTTATAAATGCTAGAGTAGATCCTAAAGAGATACTACTTCCTCATGGATTTATTTTGAATAGGGATCATTCAGCTCAACTTTATCCTAGTTTTGCTGAGGAAGCAATACCATTTTTCACTTTAAATTGGTCAAGATATGCAAAATTTTGGTTTATGGCCAACCAATAGTACACACCATCATTTAGCTATTGAAATTATTTTCCTTATAGTGAGCCACATGTATAGGACCAACTAGGGCATTGGTCATAGCCTAAAAGATATTTTAGAAGCTTATAAAGGTCCATTTACAGGCCAAGGTCATAAGGGTCTATATGAGATCCTAACAACGTCATGGCATGCTCAATTATCTCTTAACTTAGCTATGTTAGGTTCTCTAATAATTGTAGTAGCTCACCGCTATGATCTAACTACTTGATAACGATGTATTAGATTGTGTCCTTAGACATCGCGATGCAATCATATCTCATCTTAGTTGGGTATGTATCCTTCTAGGATTTCACAATTTTGGTTTGTATATTCATAATAATACCATGAGTGCTTTAAGATGTCATCAGGATATATTTTTAGATACCACTATACAATTACAACCTATCTTTGCTCAATGGATACAAAACACCCATGCTTTAGCGCCTACTGCAACTACTCATGATGCTACCACAAGTACTAGTTTAACATGGGGAGGTGGTAAGTTAGCTTTAGTGGGTGGAAAAGTAGCTTTGGTACCTATTCCATTGGGTCATGAAAATTTTTTGGTTCACCACATTTTTGCATTTACAATTCATGTGATGGTACTGATACTTCTAAACGATGTTCTATTTGCTCGTAGCTCTCATTTGACACCAAAGAAAGCAAATCTTGGGTTTCACTTCTCTTGTGATGGACCTAGAAGAGGGAGAGCATGCCAAGTATCTTATTAAGATCATGTATTCTTGGGACTATTTTGGATGTACGATGCCATTTCGATGGTCATATTCCATTTCAGTTGGAAAATGCAATCTGATGTTTCGGGTAGTATAAGTGATGAAGGGGTGGTAACTCGTATTAATAGAGGAAACTTTGCATAGATCTCCATTACTATCAATGGGTGGCTATGTGATTTCTTATGGGCATAGGTATCCTTGGTATTTCAGTCTTATGGTTCTTTATTATCTATATATGGTCTTTTTTTCCTAGGTGCTCATTTTGTATGGTCTTTTACTTTAATGTTTCTATTCAGTGGGCATGGTTATTAGCAAGAGCTTATTGAATCCATTATTTGGGCTCATAATAAATTAAAAGTTTCTCCTGCTACTCAGCTTAGAGCCTTGAGCATTATACAAGGACGTGGTATAGGAGTAGCTCATTACCTTCTGAGTGGAATTTCCACAACATGGGCATTCTTCTTAGCAAGAATTATTGCAGAAGGATAATGGCTAGGAGGATTTTAAAGGCATTATGGCATTAAGATTTCCAAGTGCGCAAGTATTAATTCAGTATCGGCGAACCTTTGGTTCTAGAAAGGGGTAAGGAATCCAAGAAGAGAGGTCCTATCTCAATATTTGGCTTAACTGCCAACAATTGTTGGTGCAGTAATCTTGTTCCTTTCATGAAATCTTACTAATTTGCGTGGATCAATCACTATTTGAAATTATTGTGCTATTTAATAAATTCTCCTAGTTTTGTAATTACATTATGATTCCTTTATTATAATTGAGTTCAATTTGCTGTCTCGGTTGGTTTGATAGTAAAGTGTGTTGTTCTCTATAAATTGATTGTTTATTTGTGTTTCTCTTATTCTTTATAAAGTAAATATCGATAGGATTCATAATGTCAAATAACGGCCAATCTGTATCTACATCTAGTATTGATATGTTAGAAACTCTTAGAACATTTCAAGAAGAAACGACTGCCTAATTGGATGTTTTATTTGCTAACCTAGAGCAGAGGAAAGAGAGAAAGAAATTAGAATCAATGATTTGCAGAATAATAAGATAAATGACCAACATGTTGGAGTATTAGGAAGGGCTCCCATAGACCCTAGAAATAGGATTCCACCTTTAACTAACTTAGAGGAACTAGAAGATCAAATTTCTAATAATAGTGATAGGAGACCAAGACAGGTTAATAGGCAGGAAAGAGAGTTAGATCTAGTTGATAGGAACCCAGGTAACCTTAAATTAAATATACCTTGATTTAATGGGAGGAATGACCTTGATTATTACTTTGAGTGGGAAAGAAAGATAGAATTAGTGTTTGAATGCCACAACTATTCTAATGAAAAGAAAATTAAAGTAGTAATAGTAGAATTCAAAAACAATGCATCTTCTTGGTATCATAACCTTGTCTTAACTAGGCGTAGGAGTGGAGAACCACCTATACAGACACGGGATGAATTTAAGATTTTGATGAGAATTTTTTTTTCCAAGTTATTTTTATATGGAATTACATAAAAATTTACAAACATTAAATCAGGGGAATAGGTCTATAGATGAATACTTTAAGGAATTAGAGGTGCTAGTGATCAAAACAGGGATTGTTGAGGATGAGGATGCCACAATGGCTAGATTCTTAAGTGGGTTAAACTCTAAGATAGCTGATAAGGTAGATTTATATCCCTATAGAACCTTGAGTGAAATGGTTAATATAGCTACAAAGATAGAAAGTCAAATTAGGAGAACTAGGCAGTATAAACCCCTTGGAATTGGGATTAGAAATACACTGAAGAGGAATTTTGGAGGACCTAGTTTTGGAAACTGGAAGAATAATGACAAGTGTTTTAATATGGCAAAAGATAGTGGTAGTTGTATAAATGCTGCTAGTACTTTATTAGTAACTAAATTAGGCTTACCAACTACTAGAAATCCAAAACCTTATATAATACAATAGTTAAATGAGTTAGGAGATGTTAAGGTTAGTCAACAGGTTCTAATAATCTTAAAGTTAGGTAAGTATGAAGATTCTATTTTGTATGATATTGTACCAATGCATACTGCTCAATTATTATTTGGAAGGCCATGGCAATATGATAGAAGAGTAACACATGATGGGTATAATAATAGATATAATGTACATAAGGTTGATAAGAAATTTATTTTAGCACCCATGACTCCAAAAGAAATCTTTGATGATCAAATTAAAATAAAGCCTGATTATATGGAATTAACCAAATAGAGTGTAGAGGCTGGAATTAGTTCAAAGGAGGTTAAGAAATCATCTGGGTTTTATGCTAAAAGAGGGGATGTTGAAAAGGCTATTATGCAGCAAGCAAGTGCATATTTGATGGTCTATAAAGAATGTTATGAGTGTCATTTAGAGTTAAGTTAGGAGGTGCCTACTAATGTTAGGAAACTGTTAGAGGAATATAGTGAGTTATTCCCTGAGGAGATTCCCCATGGATTGCCTCCACTAAGGGGTATAGAACATCAAATAGACTTTATACCAAGAGCTATTATTCCAAATAGACTTGCTTATATAGCTAACCTTGAGGAAGTTAAGGAATTAAAGAGGCAGGTTTTTGAAATATCGAGTAAGGGTTATATTAAGGAATCAATGAGTCCCTGTGCTATCCCAATACTCTTAGTTCTAAAGAAAGATGGAAGTTTGAGGATGTGCATAGATAGTAGAGCAGTAAAAAAAATAACCATTAAGTATAGATATCCTATACCTAGGTTAGATGAAATGTTAGATCTTCTCCATGGTGCTGTAATTTTTTCAAAAATAGATTTAAAGAGTTGATATCATCAAATTAGGATGAAACTAGGAGACGAGTGGAAAACAGCTTTCAAAACAAACTTTGGGTTATATAAGTGGTTAGTTATGCCATTTGGGTTATCCAATGCTCCAAGTACCTTTATGAGGCTTATGAATCATGTGCTTAAAAATTTTATTGGAAATTTTGTAGTTGTTTACTTTGATGATATACTTATTTACATTAAATCTCTATAAGAGCATTTGAGACATTTAAGAATCATTCAAGATGTGCTTAAAGCAAAATAGTTGTATGCTAATTTAACTAAGTATAGGTTTTGTTGTTGGTAAGGATGGTATATCTATTGATAAGGAAAATATTAAAGCCATATAGGAGTGGCATGTACCTAAAATAGTGACTGAAGTTAGAAGTTTCCATGGTTTGTGTTCTTTTTATCATAGATTTGTTAGGAACTTTAGTACTATAGCTGCTCCCTTAACAACAATAACAAAAAAGGAAAATGGTTTTAAATAGGGCTTAGAACAACCTAAATATTTTGAAACTCTTAAAACTAAGCTAACACAAGCGCCTATATTAACCCTTCCTGACTTTGAAAAAATGTTTGAATTAGATTGTGATGCTTCAGGGTTGGGAATAGGGGTTGTACTTTCTCAAGAGGGTAGACCTATATCTTATTTTAGTGAAAAACTAAATGGTAGTACTTTAAATTACTTTACTTATGAAAAGGAATTGTTTGCTTTTGTAGGAGCCTTAGAGGTTTGGCAACATTATTTATGGCTTAGAGAGTTTGTTATAAATATTGATTAAGAAGTTATCAAATATCTAAAAAGCCAATAAAAATTAAATAGAAGACAGGGTAGGTGGATTGAATTTATTGAAAGTTTTCCCTATATAATTATGTATAAAAAAGGAGGTGACAATATAGTGGCAAATTCCTTATCTAGAAGACATGCTTTGTTGAATACTATAGATGCTACTTTGTTGGGATTTTCTTGTATTAAACTTTTATATTTGGAGGATCATGATTTTAAAGAAATATATAAAAATTGTGAAACTACTACAAAAGGGAAATATTATATCTATGAGGGTTACTTATTTAGAGAAAATAGACTGTGTATACTTGATTGTTCATATAGAGGATTATTAATTCAAGAAGAACATAATGGTGGATTAATGGCACATTTAGGTTTTCAAAAGACTTTGGACATATTAGTTGATCATTTTTATTGACCTCATATGAAGAAAGATGTGTTAAAATACTGTGTTAATTGTGTAGCTTGTAGACAGGCTAAGTCCACATAAAAACCTTTTGGGTTGTCTACTCCATTGCATGTTCCTAATCAGCCCTAGACTGATGTTTCTTTGGATTTTGTTTTGGGATTTCCAAGATCTAATAGGGCTAAAGATTCAATAATGGTTGTAGTAGATAGGTCTTAGAAAATCAAAATTGGATCCTAGGGAAGATGGACCTTTTACTGTATTAAAAAGAATTAACGATAATTCTTATAAAATTAATTTGCCTGCTAAATTTGGTAATGTTAGTGGTTCTTTTAATGTTTCTGATCTTAGTTCTTTTGTGGGTATTATTCAGGTTTCAGAGACAAAACCTTACCAAGAAGAGGGGAATGATATATGTCTCCATAATTTCTACTTAACTAATTCTATTAATGTTTATAAATTATATTGCACATATAATTACTTTTCTTATTATGTGGTTAATTATGAAATTATATCAGGATATGGGAGATGGATTAAGATGATTCGCTGTGTGTAGCTGCTGCTGGTTGTTGTTAGTGAAAGAAGTTTGCTATATTAATTTGTTGATTATCCTATATGATACATATGCTGGCATACTTTGGCTAATAGGAATTAAGTTGGCCGTGTAATCTGCCACCTAACCCATATTTACTGGGTTAGTAGGATTATGGATTACGCAACCCTTGATAACCATGATTAGCTAACAAAATTTTGCTGATGGGGATTAATTTATAAATCTATTATTTTGGATTAGTGTACATTTGTAATTTTTTTTCCTTTGAAGTTGGGCTGTTTCTTTTTGCTCCAACTCCACGACCTGTTGTTCTAATTCTCGGTTGATATGTTGTATTTATACGTGAGCCCATCATCCGTATAAGGGTCGTATTGTATGTATTGTATACGCCCATATAAAAGGCGTATACCGGACTGTATTTTATATCTCTGGTTGAACATTCTTGGACGATTCTATTTTTGGGAATTCTCTCGACCTCTCTCTCTATCTCTCGACTGTCTCATTTGCATCTTCTTCTTCTTCCTTGATCTGCTTCTCAATCTTCTTCTGTTAAACAACTCTAGTATCCATTAATTCAACTGCGCTCTGAGTTTCTTCTAGTCTTCCTTTGGATTAAAAATCCTTAGGCTGATTTTCTTGTGTGAAATCGAACCCCGGGCTTGATTCACGATCCGGTGAAAACTCTTGAAACCTATCTAGGCTTCATCAGAAATTGTCCAAGGAACATATAATCTCTTTTCTCTTTACCAATTAATTCCCATACTAAATTCTCTATGTCTATCAACCCCCTAATATTAATATTGTTTCTGAGATTAAAAAAATGATATTCAATACAATATTAAATCAAATAATAGGAGATTGGAAATGAAAGTGTCTTTTCCATGTGAATTCTCCATCACATTGTCAAAACAAATATGAGATGGATCAATATAGAAGGAGTTGGTACATAAAGCCACGATCTTATAGATATATCTAAATATTCTTCTTTATATATATATATATATATAATTAAAATACATTATGTATTTCTATTTGTTATATATTTAACTGTTATATAGATAAATAAGAATCCTACACGAGAATCACATAAAGATATTGAATATAGCATTTTTTAGATTGTGAGTTGGAATTAACCTTTTCTCTATTAATTAAAAGAATAGCCCATTTATTTCTATTACATGAAAAGATAGGATAATAACATAGAGACATATAAAGTATATTAGTCATACTAACACACTAAAGAAACACAGTATCCTCCAAACATGTAACCTAAAAACATGCAAGTACTCTAGTCATACTAGTGCAATAAAGTAACATAATATCCTCCCATCCTATGACACATAATCATTCAATATTGATACTCTCTATAAGGCTCGTAAGTCACCTATAGAGTAGACTATGACCTTAGTTGAAATGTCGAGGCATTTGACAAACCACCAAATCAAATTGAGGGCTCCAACTTTGTCTCATATAACTAACCCTAAAGAGCAACCTTTCTCAAGTATCAAGGTCTTTTACTTTAAATATTAATGCCTTAGTTAGGTGATCATAAGATAACACATAATGCACAACAATTCCAATTCCAATTATTTAAGTTGACTATAAGGTCAGTGATCCAAATCAAAATCAAAGTTAACACTAACGTCAACGTAGGAATCCATTAAAGTCATCCTAGTCCTATTATTCATACTTTTAGCCATAATAAGTCATAAATGATCATAATGCCCATATATGTTACTAACTCAATAATTTCTTATTTTAATAGCAATTGTTATTGTAATTATTAAAAAATGATGATATAATTAAATAACACTAAAATAGGTACATTAATATAAAATTTTAATTCTAGAAAATTTTAAATGTGGAAAAATTACCATTTTACCACTAAAACACGAATAAGCCCATTTAACATATAAAACCTTAATCAAGCATAATTATTTTTACCATAATAACTCTATTCTAACATGCTATCATAAATATATTAAAATACATAAATTTTACATAAAAAAATACATGATCACAAGATTAAATAAATTAATAACAATACATGATGAATGCATGATTTTCATGAGATAATAAGGAAACATAAGTTGTACTTAGGCATAACATAGGAAATTCCAAACTTGCTATCATATAATTTTTACATATTTTGTAGAAGCATATGGTTTACCTTTTTCCAACTACAAATATAAATATAAAACAAAGAACCACCAAAATAATTTCAATGCCTTTGGAAAATGGAGACACAAGTGAAGCAGAAAAAATATGACAACTCCACAATTTAACTAAAAATCAAACATTCTTTACTTATTTAAAAGTAAATAATGGTTAGATAGAAGTAAAAAATGAGAGAATAAGACAAAAGAGAGAAGGATGGGTCTCAATTATATGCTTAATAAAGCTTAAGAAAACTTAACAAAATAACCAAAACAAAGAGAAAGGTGGGAGAAACTAAGATGAGAAAATGAGAGAAAGAATAAATAAATAAAAAATGATAATGGGGTATAAATAAGAAATGGAGGATTCAAAAATCTACAACCACAAGAGGGGTAAAGGTCGCTTGTTTATCACTTGAATGACAAAGGACAAAGTGGTTAAATGTTTAAGGTGGTGGAGTGTATTTAGGTTGGATGAAGTTATGAAAACCAAGCAATCAACAAAGGGATGGGGGAGGTGAAGATTTCCAAGTCCAATTTCATATTTAAGCATGAAAAATGCATGTGAAGGAAGTTAGGTGCAAGAAAAGTTAAAATGATATAACTATTATAAGTAGAAATACCTCACAATTTTAATTTTAGTGTCATTCGTTGTAATCAATTATATGATTGGGATTCTATAGTACAAGTCTATAAGTTCTTTTTCATTCATTTCTCAATTACAAAAGTTTAATTTTTGTTTGACTGAAAGTATATTCTTTTTATTATGTTATTATTTCACTATCATTTATAAATTCTTTATTGTTATGTCATTAATCATTGATTGTAATTATGAGTTGGTTATGGGTCTTTAGAGGACCTGTAATGGTTTAATTCCCTCTAGGTTATTGTGGATCACCTGATAAAGCCAGTAGTGCTCATACTTATAGAGATGATATAGAGTATGGAGAAGTTAGCTAAAGCTTATAGAAAGCATGTTGTGCACCTATATAGGGTACTTAGAGGTATCTTATCAGACCAAGACTCTAGATTTTTATTGACCTTTTATAATTTTAGAAAGAGTTGCAAGCTACTTTTTAGACTCAACTAAAGATAAGTACTACTTTTCATCCATCAACAGATGGTCAGATAGAGATAATCATTCAAACCATAGAGGGCATACTTCGAGCATGTGTGTTTGATTTTGGGGGAAGTTGGGAGGATTGAATTCTCCTACAACAAAATTTACCACACAAACATGAAGATGCAACCTTTTGAGGCCTTCTACAGGAGGAAGTTTTGTAATCCCTTATGTTTGAGAGATATCAATGATATGATTGTGTTGGGACTAAAGATGATGAGATAGATCTAACAGATTTAGGATATTATGCGAGTAACCAAGGATTAGTAGAAGAGCTATGCAAATTTAAGAAGATGAAAAAATGATTATAAGGTGGGTGATAGATTCCTTTTAGGGTCACTCCCTCCAAGGGAGTAACAAGGTTCAATAGCAAGGGTAAGCTCAGTCTAAGGTACATTAAACTATACAAGATCATACATTGTGTTGGTGGGTTGCTTATCATTTACCCATATTGGTCAAATTATCACATATACACAACATATTTCATATATCTTAATTGAGGAAATACACAGTAGATCCTTCACACATTGTCCAGTGGGATTCGTTAGAGCTCAATGAGCCTCTAACCTCTGAAGAACTACTAGTGTACATTTTGGACATGAAGAACTAAGCAACACACATGAAGGACATCATGCTAGTAAATGTCCTTAAGTCACGACATGATACAAGGGAGGATTATTAGAAGGTTGAGGAGAAGATTCAAATAAAGTACATAGACTTGTTCTACTTTTGTGAAATCTATTAGTACAATCTTTTGTTTTAAGGGGGTAGGAAACCCTTTTACCTTATTAAATGTAATGTGTGGATTATTGTGTATTATATAATACATACGGATCTTGATTAGTGGGCTTTAGAGGCACAACCTCTTTAAAGGGGATAGTGTTGGAATACCCCATATTTTTATAGGATCTTGATAATGGAAAATTAAATTTTAAATAAAATTTGATAATTTTTGATTTTGATGTAGAACTATAATTGGGTTTGAGTTAAAGATGGTTTTGAACAATGATTGGAAAACTAAATAAAGTAAGTTTCCATGTTTATCGATTGACTAGATCATCATTTCAGCTAAGGGGTCTTGTTTAACCAAACTGATCAAGGGGTTTGGTAAACTAATTGAATGGTCTATAAAATAGTCGATTGGTTAACCAAAAAAAATGACTATTTTGTTAGGGTGAGTTCTTTTTGAAGCTCAATTTTTTTTCTTAGAAAATTTCCTATATCAAATCTAACGCCAAAATATTCTTAAGTTATTTTTAAATGTTTTTATCATTTATTCAACTTTAGTTGTTACCTCAAATATATTCAAGGGATCAATTTTGACAATTGGGGAGAGGATGACCACAATCTTATCTTCTGCCACCTCTATCCTCTGTACACATCTTAAATCATGCTTCAATTTCTAACTATCCTTGTTCAGTTTGGAGATTCCTTTCCATAATGATCTTCCATTACCCTTATTGTGTTCAATATTTTCTAGATAAAATTGACTTGCGTTCTCTAAAATATCACCTTTTTACATAGATTTGAATGGTAAAAATTAGGTATTTTTATCTAATATAAAACCTTGCTCATTCCTTAACCAATCTATTGGCTATGAATAACCATAATCACCCCTTCTTCTCGTTTTTTTCTCAACCTTCAAAATATCTAATCTCCCTAGCACTTATGTTATTTCCTCTCTACTTTGAGTTTGCTTTCAAATTCATTTCATTATTATGATTTTTTTTCTCTATCTCCCTCTTATTTTAACTTTAAATAATAAAGAGTTAGATTTAGGAGGAAGTTGAGTTTCTTTCACATGAATCAGTCTTTATTTTCTCTTAGGTGTGGTAAACCCATTTATTTTCCAATTTATGTTTTTGGATTTGTGAAATTTTTTCAATGATTTATGAGTTTCAACTTACTACTTTTAAAGGTTTTGGTCATTTAAATCTTCTGGCTTGAGTTTTTCCTATTGAGTGGGAAGTTTTGCTAAGAATCAAGTAAGTTATTATTACCTCTAAAATGTTGCCCGAATAATCATATGATGTGATGTATTCTATAAATTTTAATGTCTCCAAGATATTTTAGCTTCTAATTGATACATGTTAAAATTATTTTAGAATCTTGAGAAAAAGGCATGATTTTAAATAAAGTAGGGTTGACTGCTAGAAAGTGAAGCATGATTCAATTTTGGAGCTTGTTAAATAATAGTATATTGCTATGATATGTTTTGGTTTGGATGTGGTAGTATTTTAGGGTGTGATTCAAAGAAAAATGATCATATATTTTAGCCAAACCAACTAATTGGTCCTTAGAATAATTGACTAGTTAACCCAAATCCATCAATAATATAGTTTGCAGTAATCTTTCTTCTTAAACCCATCTAATAGTTTTGCAGAACCAATTGCATGGTCTCAAATAATTTAACTAGTTTGGCCATATCAATTGATTAATTCAAGGGAAACCTATGGTTTAGTTGAGTTAAAACAATGAACTGGTTAGTTAAACCGATCGACATGTTAGCCTAATTAGATCAACTGACTAGGCCAAAGCATGTGATTTTGATCTTTTTGACTTGATATATTTTGAGACTATGCCTAACACTGCTATATGATTACTTAATTATGGAAATACAATTTTTTCTATGTATTAACTAACCTAATGGATTTTTTAAATGGATCATAATTCATGGCATTATTAATTAAATTCTTGAGAATGATTTAGTGGAAAAACCCAAATATGTATATTATAAACTCAAAAGGGTAATATAATATGGATCCTTGGCCTAAAATGGGTTATCATATTTTGGAGGGTAAATATGGTTAAGATGGAATGAGAGGGTGGATGTGTTAATTGGATGTTTTACTGGCTTTGTATGATCACATAGCCTTGAAATATCGCATACAAATCCATTAAAGTGGAAGATGATTGAGTTGTGTATGGGTTTGGGTTACCCAATCGTCAATTAGCTACCGGGGGTTAGTCTGCCTTCGAGCTTTGATATTGGGAGGGATCCTAGTAGATCTTTCCACCTTACCTAATTAGACATTGATGATGTACTAGGAGGTTATAAATACTAAAGGGCCTAGTCATCTGAGTGATTTTTGGCTTCAACTAGAGTTTATGTCCATTGGAGTTTACTTGGCATTACCTAGATTTTATGTCTTCGAGTTTATAAGCTTCCATGATAGGTGAGACTATAGCGTGGTACAATGTCCATCACTCGATAAGAATAGGAATGAGGATAAAGATATATATAAAGAAAAAGGGAAGAATAAGGGGAAATAGAATTGATGACTTATAAATAAACAACATAATGGATTATTTAGCTTGAAAAATAGACCCAATGGAAAATTATCTGAATGGATCGTAGAATCCCTAATAGTTATTTGAATAATGTACGTAGTAAATGGTATGTTTCTATCTATGATTTTTACTTTATGTTGATAAGAAATATGGGTCCTAATCTATCTTATTCATGTATAGTTTAAAGTTATGATGCATTATATGAAATACCCCAAAAATCCTAATTTAGGAATTATGGCAAATATTGATTTATTAGAGAAAATTTAAGAAAATAGGTTACTTTATTAAATAAAGAGGAAATTAATTGAGGAGAATAAAGAAAAATCAATAAATAAATTATTTATAAAATTTTAGACATTTTACTAATTAAAATGGAAGTTAAGGACAATTTATCCAAAATAGTCCAATTAATTTATTATTATACTTAAAATAATTATTACTAAAATTAAATATCTAAAATAAATATATAAATAAATAAAGACCAATACCCCAACCCAACCATTTATCATTTTTCCCTCTTTCTCTTTTCTTTTTCTTTTCTTCTTTCTTCCTCCTTTACTCATTTTCTTTTTCCCCATTTTTTCTCCCCTGACTGGGCCAGCCCACTAGCCCAGATCCCTTTCTCCCCCCTGTCTTGTGTGCCAAGCCCGCCCAGCCTCTTCCCCCTCCTCTTTCCCTTCCCGCGGCCCAGCACCGTTCGACGCCTCCCCGTGCATCCAAACGCAACGTTTCAACCATCCTTCCGTTGAGACGTTGCGTTCCAATTACTGAAGATAGCCGTTGCCAAACGAGCAACTCGACGCAGCGCTCTGTCCCCCATACTGTTAAAACGCTGCGTTTTGGTTTAAACCGTATAAACGTCGCCGAACCGGCCGGTTTCCCCTTCTTTTTCTCTTTCCCCTGGACCACTGGTCCACCCCGCCCTATCCTCTTCTTCCCCGACCTGCACCGCGACCTGCAAGTCAACGCCTGCAGCACGATCTTCGCCGGCAGCCACCAGCGGCGACCGTCCTTCCCTGCCTCCCTGTCGTTTTCTTTCCCTTTTTTGACCCCAACAAGCTCCACAGCTACCCTCCCCGCGTGCCATCTCCCTTCACTTTTTCTCCCCTCCACCCGACCCAACCTGCCATAGCAGGACCTGCACAGCCTGCCATCAGCTAGCCACCTGCACACCTGCCCCACACGCCTCCTTCTCCCCTTGTCGTTTTCCCCTTCCAAGTGCCTATAAATACCCCCATTGGCAGCCCCGATCAGCTCCCTTTTCGATTTTTCCCCGAAACCCTGCCTCTCCGCCGCCTCAAAAAGACGGGCTTTCCGCCGTCACTGGAGATCGTCGCCGCCACCTCAGCCCACTGTTATCATCCCTGCAACTCCCTCGACAAAACCAAGACACCACCACCCTCCGCCTTGCCCTGCACGTGCCGCCCTAGCCGTGCAAAGTTCCTATCCCGAAAACCACCACCCTCAGCCTTCGCCGCCCTTGCGGTGCCTTCCACCGCCAACCCAGCCGCCACCAGCACCTCCTCCGCCCTCCAAAACACCCTGGGAAGCTTCCTCTACCTTCCCCTGCCTTCAACTCCCCCTTCCTCCCTCTCCTCCTTCCTCCCTCATCTTCCACCTCTCTCCACCACCCTCAGCCGCCGCGCCAACCACCGCGCGCCGCCACTCCTTGCCACACCACCACCCTCACTCCACTCCCCTTCACCTGCTGTTTCTTTCCCCACCTCAAACTCCTCCTTTTCCCCTCCCATCTAACCACCACCTCCATATTTTCCTCTCTTCTCCACCTCCACCGCCACCGCCGTTGCCGCCACGCGCCGCCGCCGGACCACCACCGACCCTAGGTGGTTCTCCACTTATCCAAACCCTAATATCCCTTTTATATAACTGCTACTATTTTCTACTAATATTAATACTAATATACTTATTATTATTATTATCATCATTATTACTTTTATTATTATTATTATTGTTATTATTATTATTATTATTATTGTTATTATTATCATTATTACCATTATTATTGTCTCTATTATTAACGTTCTTATTTTCTTACTAATACTAACATCCCTTTTAAACCCTAAGTTGTATTATACTTAACTTTGGTCTTATTGTTATTAGTATTAACATTTTATCATTATTATTTCTATCATCCTCACTATGGTTATTATTATTATTGCTTACCCTTACTTGGTTCTATTATTATTATTATTATTATTATTACTATTATTATTATTATTATTATTATTATTATTATTATTATTATTATTATTATTATTATTATTATACTTAACACATTTATCACTATTGTTAATAATAATACTACTTTTGTTCTTATCCATGTTACTTAACTCAAGCTAGTAAATATCATGTGGTTGTTAACTAAGATGAGTACTTGAACCTTATTACCATACCATTTAACATTAACCCTAACCTCATTACTAAGACACTATTATTAGCTATTACTATTATTACTACTATCACTACCTTATTATTATAATCAAAATCATTTGAACCCTTGTATTATACAAGAATTTACAACTATTATCATTATCACCCTTAGGAATAGTTTACTTGTAATATTGCGACCTTATAATATTATCATTTCAAATATAACACCTTTAATAAACTTGGCTTAAAACGCTAGGGTTTCTATCACTAGACATTAGTGTCACTATTTTATTAATACTAACAATATTTTCCTATAGCTAGCATGAACCCTATTACTACAAGATTAGAACTAATGGGTTTAATAAAATAAGTGTAACAATAAGTATCAAAAAATAAATAAATATATTTTGACTACTAATAATTAGTATACTAATTCTAAGGTAAAAACCCTAGTTTTTTGTATAATACCCTCTTTAGTAATATAAACCCTAATCCTAAACTAGAATAAGGGATGACGGTACTTTGAGGGAAACTAATACTTAGCTTTTCCCCTTTTCATAGGTGACCCCAATCCGAGCCCTAAGGAGCTAGAGGAGCGTGCTCCAAGTCCGGTGCCTACCTAGGTAAGGACGAAGCTAATGGCCTTGTGCTATGTGTGACATGGATATGTTGAATGTTGTGTATGCCATGCTATGCCATGTATTATATGATTTGTGTATAATCTGTCTTATGTGTAGTGCAGCTTGGAGATTGAGGTATGTTGTATGTGCTTCCATGACATGAGCATGACATGTATATGTATGATGTTTATGATGTATTATGTTATGGCCCTCTAGGACATGCATGTTAGGATAAATGGTAATGTGAGTTGGGAATATAAGGATGACCGAAAATAAATGTGAAGTGAGACCACTAAATGGGATATTAGGTTGAGCTAAGTACCTCATGATCTATGAAAGAAGATTTAAGTGGGAGGAATGTCCGAAATAAATGAGAGTTGGGAACCATGCATGGGAGTCTTGAAGTTTGTATGGTGGTATTAGTGATTTCATGGTGGTATTAATGGCTTATGGTGGTATTAGGGTTTGCATGGTGGTGCTATGGTTTGGTGGTATTAATATTTTTATGGTGGTATTAATGGCTTATGGTGGTATTAGGGTTTGCATGGTGGTGTTATGGTTTGTATGGTGGTATTAATGTTCTATGGCGGTATTAATGGTTGCATGGTGATATTAATGGCTGCATGATTATATTAGGGTTTGCATGGTGGTATTATGGTTGGAATGGTGGTATTAGGGTTCGCATGGTGGTATTAGGGTCTGTATGGTGGTATTAGTGATTTCATGGTGGTATTAATGGCTTATGGTGGTATTAGGGTTTGCATGGTGGTGTTAGGGTTTGGGATATTAATGTTTGTATGGTGGTATTAGGGTCTGCATGGTAGAGTTATGGTTTTGCATGGGAGTTAATGATTTTATGGGGTTTAGGGTTTGTATGAAAAGTTCGAGAGGTTGCATGGGATGTGTAACGTTTGCGTGGGAGCAAAATTTACGGATGAAAGGTTGATTTGGGATGTAAGAAAGGTAATGCAAGTATGATCTGGGTGTTTGACTATTTTGGATGGAGAATAGTACGTGGAGTATTATAAGGGTATGGAGGAGACAGAATTAGGGGTTGGAGTGATTAACTCTGGGTCATCGTGATTAAGTAGGGTTGGAGTAGCTAATTGTGATTTGTTGAGGATAATTAAGGTTTGGGATGGCTAAGTATGGTTTTTATGGT
This sequence comes from Tamarix chinensis, assembly GCA_030549775.1. Taxonomy (NCBI): domain Eukaryota; kingdom Viridiplantae; phylum Streptophyta; class Magnoliopsida; order Caryophyllales; family Tamaricaceae; genus Tamarix; species Tamarix chinensis. Next base: position 72,691,455 of record CM060176.1, on the reverse strand, counting down.
AAAATAGGGTTAAGAGTGGGTAACCACGGTTTGGTGTGGACAATTAGGGTCGGTTATGGCTGCTTAGAGTTGTTGGTGTTATCATGTGTATTTATTGATTAAAGTGTACTTATGAATGTGGGTTTTTATTAGTTGTGATGTGTACAGTATAAAGAGAATGTTTTATGCATGTCAAGGGTGTGATGTGATTCAATAAGACACGGATAAGACATTAATTAAGTAAAGCGAAAGACTGTTCAGCCTGACCCAGTCCGGTCCACCGGTTAGAATAGTCGCCAGAGGCGTTTTGCCCCGGGTGTTTATTTCCGGTCCATCGGCTATAATAGTGGTCATAGGCGTTCTGCCATGAGTGTTTATTCCTGTCCACCAGCTATAATAGTGGGGGATTCAGGCTCGAGAGATCCAAATGAATAAGTTAATTTATAGGAAAGATACTAAGTACCTACAGTGAAACAACATGTGAGTCGGGGCCAGTCCGGTCCACCGGTTAGAATAGTGGCCAGAGGCATTCCGCCCTGGGTGTTCATTCCGGTCCACCGGCTATAATAGTGGTCAGAGGCGTTCTGCCCTATGTGTCTATTTCCGGTCAACCGGCTATAATAGTGGGGCTCCCGCACTCACATGGATTAATGAAGAATGCTTTGAATGAATATGAACGAAGTAATCCACGGGAAAATACTAAGTACTTACAGCGAAACACCATGTAAGTCGGGGCCAGTCCGGTCCACCGATTAGAATAGTGGCCAGAGGCGTTCCGTCCTGGGTGTTGATTCCGGTCCACCGGCTATAATATTGGTCAGAGGCGTTCTGCCCTGAGTGTTGATTTCCAGTCCACCGGCTATAATAGTGGGGTTCCCGTAATTACATGGATTATTAAAGAATATGTGTGAAATGGACATATTATTAACGAGGACAAAGAATAAGTCACCGGAAAGTACTCAGGCCTTATCTTGTGTGTTATCGCATGTTACTTATGTGATCGTGCTATGTGGGCTATGTGGTATGATTGTATGTTTCGCCTTAGCGCACCTTCGTCCTTACTCAGTATTGGACTCGTACTGATACTACCTTGATTGAATGGGTCCTGTGATGATCCACCAATAGTGGGGAGCAGACCTTCTATGCAGGTTCGATCGGTTACAAATTGTGGGGTGGAAGGCTTGGCTTGAGTGAGTAGGCGATCCAGATATTGGTCCCTTGGAATATGTTTTATTTAGCTATATTTTGTACTATGCTTCTTGTTTTGAAACCGTACTCTAAGTTTTATTCCTAAACGATATTCTAACTGTTGTTGACTCGTGTTTTCGTGAATGACCTATGTTAACTACGTACCTATGTTTTGATGATGGTTTTTCTTAGCCTTAGCACTTAGTATCGGAATGGTAGGAGTGAACCGGTTTGGTACTAAGTGTGGCGGTAATACCCCCAAGTTTACAGTTTTAATTCTTTCGCTTCCGCTAAAACCTTTGTCTTAAACGAAATTTTTCAGTAGTAAATTTGGGGGTGTTACATTATATGACCATGATAGAGCATGTATATCTAATTATATGGCCTAGGCATAATATATGTTAGTATTATCTCCACATTATGCTAAGACATTATATGCTAGTGACTCTAATTAAGGAGGTAAATTGGCTTACTCAGTATAAAGTGTATTGATGTGCCTGTTTGTTCGGTCACCTATTTATTCCCACAATTATAGGACCATGTATAGGTTTTGGGTAGAGCCGGTAATGGTCTTACCTTATTTTGGTCTTGGAGTATGAGAGTGTGGATATCTAGAGAAATTTTTTTTGACCCTATTGGATGAGGGTTGAGTCTACACCTTTCCTTTATTTTTCTACCATTGTAGTTCTATCTTTTAGTTTAAGCTAATTTTACATATTTGAATATTTCAAGGACCATCAAGGTCCTTTCTATATACATTTTCTTTAAGTATTTATATATAGTTTTTCTTGCACTCTCTACTTTCATTTTGATTAGTTTCGTTTCTTAACCTTACATATAACATGATATGGGTGGCTAACACCTATATTAGGTATGGTAATAGAACCCCCTTTTTCCTAGGTGTATTTAGTATTCTTTTACTTTTGTAATGTTTAGAACAACATTTTTTGATAGTAAAATATTGGTTTTTTACATGGATATTTTTTCACATGAGGCATCAACTATCGAGAAAAATAAGCGACCAACCTTACCATGTTGAAATAGAACACATCCCAAGCCCTGCTTCAAAGCATCACTATATACCTCAAAACCATCACTCACCTCTAGTAATTTCAACACTATAATTGTAGTAAAATGATGCTTCAACTCCTAAAATGCATACTCACAATAGTTATCCCATTGTGTAACACACCCATTTTTCACAACAAATGTTTTTTGTTAAAATAAGTTGCAGAAGCAGGATACACTAAGGAAAAATGAGGTGTTACCACCGTACCTAATATAGGATAGGTGTCCACTACCCACCCCATAGAAGATATAAGTCTAAATCAATCTAACCATTTAAAATAGTACAGCGCATAAATAACAATTTAATTAAACAAAACCAAAAGTGTTTACATCAGAGGACCCTAATGAGTTCCAATCATCTCATTGCAAATATATGCAGAATAAGGTACAAGATTACAAAATATAGTTAAGGGAAAGATACCCACATGAAAACCATGGTCAGCCATAGAAGCCATCAAAACCTTTCACATGTCTTCTCTCAAAAGCCCTAACTGAGGTAGGCCCTTCACTTGCTATCCCCAAAGACCTACACATGGTCCTCTACTAGTAGGAGTAAGAAGGTGACAAAGAAAATGGGCACATCAGTATGCTACATACTAAGTAAGCCATGTTACTCCCTTAATGTAACACAAGTATACTAATCTATCATTTGTGAACATAATGCACAACATGTTGAAATACCCCAAAACCCTAATTTAGGAGTTATGGCATAATAACGAATTGTTGGGGAGAGTTAAGAAAATAAATTTCTTTAGTAGAAAAAGGAAATTAATTGAGGAAAAATAAGGAGAAAATAATAAATAAGTTAGTTAGAAAATTTTGGACTTTTTCTAATTAAAAAGAAAGTTAAAGACAAACTATCCAAAATAGCCTAATTTATTTAAAAATGAATTTGATTATTATACTTAATGTAATTATTATTAAAATTAAATATCTAAACTAAATACATAAATAAATCAAGACCAAATACTCCAACCCAACCATTTTATTTCCATAGTCCTTTTTCCTTTTCCTTTCCTTTTTCCTTTTTCTTTCTTCCTTCCTTATTTAATTTTCTCTCCTCCCCCGTCAGTTGGGCCTTTCCCCCGCGGCCCAACTTCTCCCCCTCCTTTTTTCCTTCCCCTATGACCTAGCGTCGTTCGCTGGCCAACACTTAAGTGCAACGCAGCGTTTTACCCTTCGATCTGCCGAAGCGCCGCATCGCATTCAATAAGCCTTATGACCGTTGGTCATCCAATGCCACGACGCTGCGTTTTGTCCCTCTAACCACTAAAATGCCACGTTTGGTTTATGAACTTTATAACCGTTTCCAAACTGGACAGCTCTCCCTCTTTTCCTTTTTCCCTGGACGCCCGGTCCACCTCCACCGTCGTCTTCTCCCTCACGCAGACCTGCAACTCGCAGCCTACCACCGCCGACAACCTCCTGTCGTCTGACCGTCCTTCCCTGCCATTGTCATCCCTTTCTTTCCCCATTTTGACCCAGCATGTCCGTCCTACCCCATTTTTGTCCTCTTTCCTTTTTCCCACTCCCAGCCAAACGCACCCTGTAAACCTCAGGGCATGCGCCGGCTGCCACCAACGGCCGGCCACCTGCACACCTGCCCGCATGTCCTCCCTTCTTCAAAGTTTTTCTCATCCCAATTGCCTATAAATACCCCCCTTTGGCAGCCATAATCAGCTTCCTCCTTCGATTTTTCCCCGAAACCCTACCTCTCTGCCGCCTCAAAAAGACGAGCTTTCCGCTGCCACCGGTGACCGCCGCCGCCCCCGCTACCCACTGTGATAATCCTTGCACCTCCCTCGACAAAACCAAGCCACCACCACTCTCTGCCTTACCCTGCATGTGCCGCCCTAGCCGTGCAAAGTTTCCATCCCGAAACCACCACCTTCAGCCATCGCCGCCCCTTGCGCCGCCTTCCACCACCCATTTCTGCCTCTACCAAGCCTCCACCACCCTCCAAAATATCCAACAGACCCTCCCCTACCTTCCCACGACTTCACCTCCTCCTGCCTCCCTCTCCTTCCACCTCCCGCATCTTCCACCTCTCTCCACCACCCTCGGTCGCCGCGCCAACCACAGCACGCTGTCACCCCTTGCCGCGCCACCACCCTCATTCCACTCCCCTTCACCTGCTGCTTCTTCCCCTGCCTCAAAATTCTCTTTTCCTTCTCCCATCCAACCTCCACCTTAATCTTTCCCTTTCTTTTCCTCCTCCACCACCGCCGCTGTCGCTGCCACGCGCCACCACCGGACCACCACCGACCCTAGGTGGTTTTCCACTCACCCAAACCCTAATATTTCCTTTATATAACTGCTATTAAATTTAACTAATATTAATGTTATTATACTTATTATTATCATTATTATTATTTCTTTTATTATTATTATTAGTATTACTTATATTATGATTATTACTACTATTATCTCTATCATTAATGTTATTATTCTTACTAATACTATCATTCCTTCAATTTTATCTTCTATTTTACTCAACATTAGTATTATTATTATCATTATTATTATTATTACTACTACTATTATCATTATTATTATTATTATTATTACTTAACCTAACCTTATTTGGTTGTCATTATTGCCATTATTACTATTATTGTTGTCATATCTATTATACTTAACACGTTTATCATTATTGTTATTAGTAACACTACTTTTACTACTATCAATGTTATTTAACTCAAAGTTGGGGTGTTATTATGTTGTTGGTTAAATAAGAAGAATACTTGAACTTTGGTACCTTACCATTTAACATTATCCCTAACACTAGCATCATTACTATGATATCATTTGTAGTTATTACTATTATTATTACTATCACTATTTTTCCTATAGTTAGCATGAACCCTATTACTACAAGATTAGAACTAATGGGTCTAATAACATAATGATAGCAATAAGTATCAAAAATAAATACATTCTGACTAGTAATATTTAATATACTAAATTTAAGATAAAAACCCTAGCTTTTGTATAATACCCTCTCTAGTACTAAGAACCTTAATCCTAAACTATAATAAGGGTTGATAGTACTTTCAAGGGAAACTAATACTTAGTATTTTTCCCCTTTTATAGGTAATCCTAACCAAAGCCCTAAGGAGTTAGAGGAGCGTGCTCCAAGCCTGGCGTTGCCTTAGGTAAGGACGAAGCTATGGTACTTGTGTGATGTGTGACATGTATGTGTTGAATGTTGTATATGCCATGCTATGTCATGTATTATATGATCGTGGATAACTTTTTTTTATGTGTAGCGCACCTTGGAGATTGAGGCATGTCGTATGTGCTTCCTATGAAATGAGCATGACATGTATATGTATGATATTTATGATGTCTTATGATATGGCCCTCTAGGACATGCATGTTAGGTTAAATCATAATATGAGTTGGGAGTAAGGATGACAAGAAATAAATGGGAAGTGAGTTCACTAAGGGGGATATGAGGTTGACCTAAACGCCTCATGATCCATGAGAGAAGATTTAAGTGAGAGGGATGACCAAAATAAATGAGAGTTGGGAACTATGCATGAGAGTCTTAAAATTTGCATGGCGACTTGGGGGGTTTGCATGGGATGGCTAAATCTTGCATGAGGGTGAATCTTACATGAGAAAAGTTGAATTAGGGTGTAAATAAGAGAATGGGAGAGTTGTGGGGTGATTAGAGACTTAGGATGAAAAATAGTACGTAGGTTGGTGCAAGGGTATATAAAGGACCCGATTAGGATTTTTTTAGGGAGAAAGTGAAAATTTGGGAAGTGTAAAAGTAAGAATGATTAAAGAAGGGTGGAGTATGGGTTAAGAGTGAGAATTCATTTATATAAAAGATGAGTATGGGTTTCCATGTGAAAGAAGAGACTTGGGGATGAAAAGAGAGAGATTACTTGTGGAAGAAGTAAGGTACTAGGGTTTGATGTGGCCAACTAGGGTTTTGCCGGTCACGTGTGAGGTCGAGGAGTAAAGTGATACGCCTTGGGGTTTAACCTAATAAGGGTGAGATGTGGGGTGAAGAACAAGTGATGGTAAGATAAGTGAGAAGAAGTTGGGCCACATAGATCCAACTAGGGTTTCCAAGGGGAAAGCCCTAGAGGTTGAGAATAGGCGAGATCGACGTCATAGGGTGTTGGGCTTAACTTACACTCTCAGGAGTTAGTATTTCATTAGGTGTGAGTATAAGGGAAAAAGGATGTCGGGGTGTGACAAAGGGTGCAGGAGTCTCAAAATATGGGACGGGCCCTCTTGAGAGAGAAGCAGTAGAATATCAATGACATGCATGTCCAAGGTGGATTGTTATCTAATAAGACACGGATACAACACTAATCATGTAAAGTGAAAGATTGTTGAGTCAAGCCCAGGCCGGTCCACCGGCTATAATAGTTGGGGATTTCGTGCTCGACAAACCAAAGTAAGTAAGTTAAACCATGGGAAATACACTAAGTACTTATAGTGAAACACCATGTGAGTCGGGGCCAGACTGGTCCACCGGCAAATAACAGTGGCTAGGAGCATTTTGCCCTGGAGACCGGTCCACCGGCAAATAATAGTGGTCAGGAGCGTTCTGCCTTGAGTGTATACTTTTCGGTCAATCGGCTATAATAGTGGGGTTCCCGCACTCACATGGACAATTAAAGAATATGTGTGGAATGGACATATTATTAATGAGAATAAAGAAAAAGTCACCGGGAAAGTAATCAGGCCTTATCATGTGTGTTATTACATGTTGCCTATGTGATTGTGCTATGTGTGTTATGTTGTACGATTGTATGCGTGGCCTTAGCGCACCTGCTCCCTTACTCAATATCAGACCCATACTGACACTACCTTGATTGAATGGGTCCTGTGATGATCCACCGATGGTGGGGAGCAGACCTCCTTTGCAGGTTTATGATCGGGTACTATTTTGGGGTGGAAGGCTTAACTTGAGTGAGTAGGCAATCCGGATATTGATCCTTCGGGACTTGTTTTATGTAGCTGTATTTTGTACTACGCTTCATGTTTTGAAATCATACTCTTAAGTTGTAATCCTAAACCGTATTCTAAATACTAATTGACTTGTGTTTCGTTAATGATTTATGTCAAATGTCAACTCATATTTTAATGTTTCGCACTTGATGTTGTTTGGTTTTAGCCTTAGCACTTATTACTGGAGCGGTAGAAGTATACCGGTTTATGGTTTTATCTTTCGCTTCTGCTAAACCTTTTGATCTAAACGAAATTTTTTAGTAGTAAATTTGGCGGTGTTACACATGCATCATGGTAATACTATTTATATATAAGGGTAAGATTGCATAAGACATGTCGTCATAAACAATTTCACCAAAGTAGAGTACATTATGCTTAAGAATCATAAGACTTTCACATAAACTCTTACATAAGCAATAGTAGAGAGTATCCAAACAACCTCTAGGTTTATTCCTATTATCTAATTCCTTTAACATATGCCATCCATTAATCCATGTAAGGGATAGGCCAATAATTCAATTAATGTTCCATTGTACCACCAATTAGTCAAGTCTAAGCTGAAGCTAAACAATATGGATATAAGTCCAGGTTGAAGCCAGCTAATAAGGTAAGTAGACCCTCTAGTATCGATACCCCTAGTACATCATTAGTGTTTAGAGTAGGTAAGGCATAGGGGCCTCTCAAGATCCTACCCAAAGGCACCAAAAAAGCCCGAAGTCAGACTAAACCCCAGTAGCTAATCAAGGATCGGGTAACCAAAACCCATACTCAAATTGAATTTCTTTTTGCTTTACATGATTAGTGTTTTATTCATAAGGATGGGTTACAAAGAAAGCAAGTCAACTTTGATATTAATCCATATTAATCAATTCCTTACAATTTTTCCCAACCATCTGGGTTTCTTATTTATCCTTAGCCAATGTAAGTTTTAGTAAAATCTAAGTTTCATTAATCTTTTGTGAATAGCCTCATTTATCATAAGTGAAGTGTCCATTTAATCATTTCATTAATCATAAGTTATAACATAACCCATGATCCATTTTTATCTTTTTCATTAGGTAAATAGTCCATGATAGAATCTATATTTTATCCCATTAACAACCTTGGTATCATATGAATTATAATCTCAAAGCATAACCAAACCAAAAAGAAGTAAATTAAGTAAAATATTGAACCAGTTGATCAGTTTAGCCCCACTAGTCAATTGGTTTGGGTCGACCAGTTGATCGGTTTAACTAAACTAAACCATGCTTTCCTCAAATTAGTGAATTTGTTTAAGAAAACTAGTTAACTATTCATAAACTACTAGATCAGTTTTTCCAATCTAATAGATGTGTTTATGTATAGAATAATACCAAGGTCTCTACAAGCATACCAGTTAATGGATTAGGTCAACCAGTCGATTTTTCTAGGAACCATTCGATGGGTTTAACCTAACCAACCAATCAGTTTGCTCTAATGCACCACCAAATCAAAAACAATTCATGCATATTCTTTCATATAAATCATTTTTATCCATGTTAAATCATATATCAACATCAACCAACATATGTCAACCTAAACTAACAGGCATTTCTCATCATAGCCTACTTTTACCCATTTTCATTCCTTTAAGTCAAATCATGTCACTTAAACATGCAAATCATATATACAACTATATTTCTTCATGATAGCAAGCATAAATTAACTAAAGATAATTCCTATCATGTAGGAACACATACTAATCATTTTATAAGCAAGAATCACTTACTTGATGTAAGAAAATTCCTATTAAAATAGAGATTCTAGTTGTGGGAAATTCTGGACTTTGAAAACCATAAAATTAATGTCGTAAACTAAAAAAATATATCAAAATCTTATCAAATTTTAAATTTTAAAACAAGAAGAGAATTAGAACATACCACTTGAGGCCAAAATAGAGAAAAAGGTGTAACTAAACTACTCAACCCTTTCATGGAATCTAACTCTACATTGCTTGATAATCGAAACAAGAATGAGCTAGAGATAGGATTAGAAGAGTGTGAAAAAATGGATTGACAAGGCTTGAAGTGTGAAAGGAAAGAGGGAAATTTAAGACTTAAGAAAAGTCAGTGGCTAAAAGAAAGGTGAAATGAAGGGGTTATTGGGGATATTTATAGCGAATTAATTGGGACTTAGTAACGGTTTGGGATTTGACTCTAAACCCTAACATTGACCATTTCAATTTGATTATAACAAATGGATTTGTCAAAAATTTGCTGACCTCTTCTCTAGAGCTCAAATGATGTCTCTAGAAACTTCAAGTTAATAAGGCCATAATTTGCATTCACCAATGTAGCAATAGGAATTCATTGTGGAAGTAATCTTCTAGCTACTCAAAATCATGCCTAAGATCAAAGCATTTGATCTCAGAATTATGCAGAGAAGAGAGAAGGATGAAGTTAGTTGTTAAGGTCATCTTTTCCCCTCTTTTGTCGCAATTGACCTCAAAAAAATATTGAGAAAATATTTGAGTTAAATGCATCATAAAAATGGTTAGAAATCCCTTAGGGACAATCTCACATGGGTTGGTAAGGCTCCAATTTGTTATAAGGGATTTTCTAGAAAAATCTAACATAAAAATGTGACCAGCTCAACAAACCAATTGATGTCTTTGGGTTTACCAGTCAACTATTCATCCATTAGCTTATTAGTTTCCCACAAGTAGTCAATTGATTTAGTCGAGGAACCTAATTTAACTAAAATGACAAACTAGTTAATTAGTTCATGAAACTAGTCGATAAGTTTGTCTACAAAATTCAGTAAAATTTATTTTTCAACATGATTTCAAATTAAATTTTATCCCAAACAAAAATTATAACATTAAATGAAAATAAAAGGCTCTAAATTTGAAAAAAAAATATAATTCAACCATCGTATAAAAATATGGCATATTATAGCACTAGCTCCTTAAAGAGGCTACATACCCGAAGCCTATAACAATTGAGTTACTCATTGCCATACACATATCATATTCACAGTTAAAGAAGAAGATTAATTACCCCTTAAAGTATTACACTTATGATAATAACAACCTCAAAAACAAATTTGGATACTTGGCTCAAATTTCTCCCTCATCCACCCTAGTAGCCTCTTTTGTACCACGTCATGACCAAAGAAATTTCACCAAGGGAATGATCTTCGTATAGATCTCTCTCATCTTGGTGTCTAGTATTCTTATAGCTCACTCCTCATAAGTCAAAGATTCATCGAGATCTATTGACTTTGGTTGGATAACGTGCAAAAGGACTACTATATACTTCCGTAGTTGAGATACATGAAAGATGTTATGCACACAAGACCACTCCAATGGTAGATCTAAGAAATAAGTGACTTCACTAACACTATCCATAATCTTATACAATCTAATGTACGTCGGACTAAGCTTATCCTTCCAACTGAACCTCATGACTCCTTTAGTGGGAGAGACCCTCAAAGAACTTTGTTGCCCACCTCATAACCATAACTCCATCTCTTCATATCTATGTAGCTCTTCTATTGATACTAGGCTGCTCTCATCAAGTCTTAAATCAATTGGTTGTGCCCAGTCATCTTCTCAATTATCTTAGGTCCTAGCATGTGTGTCTCACTTATTCCAATAAAAGAGACTATGACACTTCCTTTTGTATAAGGGTTTAAAAGGAGCATCTTGATGTTAGCATGACAATATTATTGTAGGATAACTCGATAAAGTCCAAAAGGTCTTCCCAACTTCCCTAAAAAAATAGCACACACATTCGAAGCATATCTTCTAGAGTTTAAATGGCCATCTCGATCTGACCATCCATAGGTGGGTGAAAAGATGTGCTCATATTCAATTGAATATCAAAGGCAGCTTGCAATTTCTACAAAAAATGTGACAAGAACATGGAGTCTCGATCAGACACAATGTCCTTATAGCATGAAGTCTCATCACGTGCTTTCTATAGGCATTGTCTAGTTGTTCCATGCTCCATATCGCCTTCATCAATATGAACACGAGTGATTTAGTCAAATGATCTACAATGACCTAAATAGAATCAAAATAGCTACAGGTCCTTAGAAGACCAACCATGACGTCCATTGATATTCTATCCCACTTCCACTTATGAACTTCTAGCAAGTATACTAACCATATCGGTCTCTTGTTTTCAATATTAACCTTCTAACAGGTTATACATCGAGTAATGAAGTCTGCCACTTCTTCCGTCATATAGGGTGTAATGCTCCAAAATTTTTCTAAACCTAATCTCATATCATTAATACCTTAATTCGATTTTAATCTTGATAAAATGTTATTATAGCCTTATCGAAATTCCTTAATCCCAAAATCTTAACCAAATCTAATTATTTAACCCAGAGAAATTATTGTTTGGAACCCAATCCCAATCTTAATTTCAATAAATTTATGTCACTAATCCTTTCTATTTTAACTAATTTAAATTTATCTAATCTTAACTTATCCCTTTTCCCTATTTCATTGCTTCTTCTTTTTCCTTTCTTCTTTTTTGATGCTGACTTATTCTCTTTTGTGTGCTTCATCTTACTCTCCACCATGCAAAACTATTACTTTACCTCTTTTCCATTTCATTTTTTGTCCTACCAACCCTCATCTTTTCCATGCATCTCTTCTTCCCTTTTTCCCATCATCAACATCACCCTACAACTGCACTATCACCATCAACATCGTTACCCTCTTCTCATCACCCTTATGTCACCTTCTACATCTTCTTTATTCTCACACCACCTTGCACCATATATATATATATATACACTACTCATCTCTCTCTTTCTCCCTCTTTTATTTATCTCATTATATCCCATATTATATGATAGATCAAGGCTGCCTCCACCAAGCATTGCCTTAAGCTTAGTGGATCAACCACCAAGGCTACCCCATCACTCCCCCTTATCATTATCGTCCACAACCTCTATTTTTCCTCTTCTTTCCTTTCTTCCTTTGTGTTTTTGTGAGGTACATAGCCTCACATATAGCTATACCCCTCTAATTTTCCTTATCACATTCTTGTGCACACCCACATGGTTTGCTTATGTACTCTCCCATGGCTTGCATATAGCATCAACATGTCTATGCATACATGTTTGCTAATTCTTATGTAATTAGTTTCTTAAGCATGACCGTGCCTCTTCGCATAGCCTGCCCATGCAGGATCCCTGACATCAGCCTAGGAGTGCATCACCTGTTGCATGTCCACAGAGCCTCCCCATTTTGGTCGTGCACCCTCTTTTTTATGCCAAAACCTTACCTAAACACCACCACAATTATACCATAGTACCACCATACATTCCACTACACATCCACACAACTCAAGCTTCCCTTCGACTCCAATTATTTTCATTTTTACCCTTTTTTGCCTTAACTTGTCCCAGAATTATAATCTTTAAGAATAATAGTTTATTATTTCATTTTTATAGGTGATATTTTGGTGATATCAGAGTAGGAAGTCTATGTTTACTAGAAGTACAACATTTGCTACACGCCTATGTAACCACCCCATTTCCATTGTGCACTCTCTTTTTTACCCCAAACCTTACTTAAACACCATCAAAATGTCACCGTAGCACCACCATATATTCCAACATAATTCCATGAAACTCAAGCTTTCCTTTGACTCCGATTACTTCCATTTTTTCCCTCCTTTACCTTAACTTCTCCCTTAGTCATAATCTTCAAGCCTGATAGCGTATTATTTTGTTTTTATAGGTGATATTCTAGTGATCTCAGAGGAGAAAGCTTAGGATTTATATTATTAGAGCCCGATGTCATTGCTGGTAAGGATACTAATCGATGTTTTAGGGTTTTGTGTTAAATACTTGATAAGTTCATATTTTGATATATTTTATATCCTTTTAATCTTAGTTAATAGTATTTTATTTAATTAATATAGGTGAATAATTAGGATTTTAAGCTTAAGTGGTAATAACTGCATAAATGTTATTATTTAAGCTAAAATGATAATAATTAAATAAATTTAGAGTATAATATTATTTAGTAATTTTTATTGAATTTTAATTTTAAGATATTATTTTTAAATAGAAGAAATTTAAAAAAATTGAAGAAGAAAGAATTGGACTTTTGGACCAATGGGCTAAACGCGAAAGGCCTTAAGGCTGAAAAAGAAGAGACCAAATGAAGCCCAACGATGACCAGTGACAGTTGAGTTAGAAAATGAAAGGAAAGAAAAGGTCAACATAGTAACAATAGAAAGAAAAGGTCAGCACTTCTAACGTGGAAAGGAGGGCGTAGGAGAGGAGGAGAGGAAAAAAATGGCACACCGAAGTGACAATCAAAAAGAAAGGACGAGAAAAAAAAATAGAAAAAAAAGAGGAACGCCGCAAAGAAGCCAAGGACATCAAGTGAGGTCTTAATCATGAGAACCGTCAAGTGCAAAAGACTAAGATGGAGAAGAACAGTAGTTGTCAACTAGAAGAAAAAAAAGAATAAGAATTGTGCACAGAAATTAAAACCAAGAAAGGAGAAGAAGAAATAGTAGAGAAAAATATACCGGTATAATTTATTTCCGATGAAATTAATTTTTCATCTAAATAAATTCTTAGTCTTTCATCTATAATTAATTTTGGCTATTTCTTTCATTATTTTTAATTTATATTTTGGATACATATTTTTGTGTAATTAATTCAATAATTTGCATGGTTGAATATTTATTGCTAGGGAATATATTAAAGCCCCTAATAACGGTTTGAGATGTTATTTTATTTTTCTTTGTTTTGTAAGATTGTTCCTTGACTCTATTTTACTTGCTATAATTTATATATATATATATATTATTTTTTATCTGGTATAATTTATATGGTGCATGCCTTGTTCTGTTTTCCTCATAAGTGATAGTATGTAGGGTTATATAACAACTAGGTGGCCATATATGCATAAATTATAGCTAGGTTAGATAGCAATTCACCTAATTGTTTTGTGATTCTAGCATAATTAGTAAAACGTTTAGATGCATGTTGGTAAAAGAAAGGAAATATAGCTAGACATACGTAGTGGTGGATTTTAGATTCCCTTGCATATTTATTATATCTGCGATTTTCTATTATTTCTATTATTATTTTGTTTTATTTTATTTATTATTATTTTTTATCAAATTCTAATTTTATAACCCCCATTAGTATTTTTCTTATTTATTTTTTTTGTTATTAAGTGTTTTTATTTTTAGTTAAATAGAGTTGAGCCATGTCAATCCCTGGTTTAGAACAATACCCTTATTTACCAATACTACAAATGTCAAGAAGAGGGTTTAAGTTGCGTGTCGGCTACGGCCACACTAATTTTTAGTACTGTTGTCGGGGATTGGTTATTTCATATTTATTTTGCTAGTACTTTTAGTGTGTTATGTTTTTTGTATCATCATTTTATTTAGAGGTTAGAGTGCTTGTGGGCACTCAAGGCTCCAAATTAATAGGAGATTTAGTAGTTAGTGTGTATCTTTTAGGTTTATTTAGAATTTTTGGTATGTTTTGTTTTGCTTTTAACCTTTTCCTTTGAAGCATTAGTGTTCTTTCAGGTGGCTATGAGAGGATCCTTGGGTTATGGACAACTTTACATGAATCCTAATGCAAGAGGAAATTAGGTAAGTTCAAGTAATCTTGATGATAGAATTAACCAACTCACTACTCTTGTTTCGCAAGTAGCTACAACTAATGGAGTTATTAATACAGGTGGAGTGTACCATACACAAGGAAATCCATATGCTTACCATGCACAAGCTATGGGAGGAGGATGCGAAAAACTCAATGCTCAATCTTTTAATGGTTTCCAAGGGCATGATGCCTACACAAGCGCATACTATTTGGGAATGAGGCATCACCCCAACTTTGGATGGGGGATGAATGATCATTATTCGGTACCATATCAAGACCCTTACACATGCCAGTATGAAGTTTCAAAATATTATCAATATCCTCAACAAAAATCTTCTCTAGTTTTAGAACCCTCAAGTTTAGAAAAAATGGAGAATCTTTTTGAAGCATTGACAAACGGGGCAAAATCAATTGATACAAAGTCAAATTATGCAAACTAAAAGGATGTCAATGTTGGAGGAGCAAATGAATTTTGTGGTCAACATGATCATTCAATTAAAATCACAAAAGAGCTCTCAAGTACTTGGATTCCAAATTCAAGTGGGAGTTAGGAATGTGATGATACCATATCCGAATGTAAGGATGAGCTAGTTGAGAATGTTCCCATGGAGCATAATGACAAGCATAATCAAGTGGAAGAAGGGCTTGTAATAGTAGAAGAAGAAACTCATCAAATTAAGGATCATATGAGCATAGAGAAGTATATGGATGGAGAGACTATCATTTTCATCTACCATAGACCATCTTTGAACATTTGTTCCCGACTTTTCCTTGAAGATGACTATAAAACACAAGTTGAGCCTTTAAATCACTTTGATTTTATTTATGCTAACCACATTCCTTGTTTTCCCTCTTTTAGCAGGTAATATGGATCTTAGATTAAAGAGATTAATCAAATCACCTTCGATACATCAAATAAGAAGCATAATGCTTGAAAGGATAGGTTATATTAGAAGGGCGTGTTTAAGGATTTTGAGATGGGAAAATATGGTCTTCCATTGATAGAGAGATCACCATACATTGACATTGGTCAAAACTTTATCTATTTATACACGAGCTTAAATCCCATGATAGGTAGGTTACATTCTTGCTAGATCAAATCTTTCATTAAAACTAATATTTGACTTTTTCGTCCTTGTAGGATAAAGATGATCATCACGAGGAAGGATTTGGTGAAGTAGCTGTCAAGTGGACGTGTCCACGTTGAACGAGTAAAACCAACATCATGTCAGGCTAAAGATATAAAAACAAGCGGTACTTAGGAGGAAACACAATGTCATATGGGAGTTTTCTACCCTCTAGTTATTTATTTATTTAGTTTGTTTTCTCCATATTTAAAATTACATGTTCCCTTAGTTGTTTACACATTGAGGATAATGTGTGATTTAAGTGTGGATGTGTTTGTTTTATGTGTTTGTCAAGTAAAAGAAAAAAGAGAGATAAAAAAATTGAAAAAAAAAAATTGTTTAAAGTTTTTAGAGTGTTGTAGGAGCCCTTAACTAGTTAATGAGGAGTATATATTTGAAATCTAACTAAAAGATTATCATAAAATCAAGATAAAGGAAGTAGAGATTTTTTGTGTTAATTTCAATATAGGGAACACATATCTATGTGTCTAGATATGAATAGATAAAGAACACATGCTTTTCTAACCACCAAAATGGTATATTAAGATTCATCACATTCCTCGGTAAGGTTTTGAACCATATATACCATCTTTTTTTGAGAAAATTTATATGAAATCATCAATTTTTTCTTGGCTTCAAATTTTCTTTGTTAATCTCATATATGTTTAATTGCTTTGATTAAATTATTTTTCATTGATCTTGCAATGGACTATAGAGATTGCCAAAACTTACTCTTGTGTTATTTGAAGAATATAGTCAAAACATTCTCTGATTGAAAAAATGATAAAGGTAACTTAGGATTTTCCACCAAATGACCAAATGGATTAACCTAATTTGGGTCAGCGTGAGCGGCGGAAAAATAGGGGAAAGAAGGGAGAAACGACCGTTCAAATGGGTAAGATCAGCGGCGTTAATCTCGGAGGTGCAGGTCGACGGAAATGGCAGGTGGTCGATGGGAGGAAGGGGAAGAAGGAAGAAAAGTTGGGGGCTGACCGGCTGTTCGAGGAAGAAAAGAAAGAAAGAAAAGAAGAGTGAGATCGGCCAGGTGATAATCATTAAAGTGGAGGAGAAACACAGTGTTTATATAGCAAACGAAGGAAAATGTCACGCAAGAGGGGAAGAGAAGGGTGTCAGTTGCGCGGGCTGGGCGGCGCCAAAGGTAAGGAAGGAGGGAAAGGAGGACTTGGGCCACTAGGCTGGCCTAGGTCGGGAAGGATAAGAAAAGGAAAAGAAGAAGAAAGAAAGAGAAAAGGAGAAAAAGAAAAAATAAAAAGGAAAAAGGGAAAACGGAAAAGAGAAAAAGAAAAATAGGTGGGTTAGGGCCAATTAAATTAATTTGAATATTTGGAATATTTTAATAAAATAATATTTAATTCCTTTTTTTGTCTAATTTAGGGTTTTTTAAAGGTTTTCCATAAATTCCATTTTAATTAGCAAATCATTCTAATTTTCCCCAATTAAATTATTTATAAAATTTCTATTAATTTGGAACTATTTTATCCTTCTTATTTTAAATAAAATACTTTATTTAATTAGTTTCTAAAATAAAATCATTAATTAGCCAAAATACCCAAAATTTTCCTATTTATTTAATTCGTTTTCAAATAAAACCTTATTTAACTATAATTTTTACAATTAGAATTTTTGGGGCATTTCATTACTATCCCCTTAAAAACAGACTTCGTCCTTGAAGTATCCTGCTACTAATAGGGTTAGGGTTGAAAGGTTCTAGGTGGATAGAGATACCATACGAACAACGATGCTTATAGAAAAACTACCTGCTCAAGAATAAACTTAATTCAAATTCTACCCTTCGTTTCTCATGGTGGCCGGAATCAAAACGCTTAAAAATGAAAAATCCTTTTTGGTTCAAGAACATTTCAAATCGAGAAAAAAAAGTGTAAATCAAATTCATTTTGAAAATGATACCACTGGTAGTATCAGCTTAAAAGATTAAAAAGGGAAGAGCGGTAAAAACACACTTCAAAATCCAATAAAAATTTTGTAAACCAAATTTATTTTCAAAAATGAGCATGGTTGAAAGGACCAGCCGCTCGGATACAAATTTGTGGTATCAACTTAAAGGGTTTAAATATAGAAGAGCGTAGTCGAAACCACCTCTGATACCAACTTGAAACACCCCAAAATTCACTATTTTTTTCTTTTTTTGTTTTAAAAATGGAAGTAATTAAAACTTGTGAATTCTAGGATGTTACTGCCACACTTATTACTAAACTGGTTCACTCCGACCATTCCAGTACCAAGTGCTAAGGCTAAAAAGATTATTTTCAAACTCAAACTGAGAGTTCATAAAATAAATTAAAAGATCATAATAAAGAAATCAGATTACGCATAAAAGTTTATAATCAATAATAAGATGGAAATCAGAGTGCGAAATCAAAATTCCTCCAAAGGAATAATCTTACAATCAATAAAAGGTTTAATTGAAATACTAATACAAGGTAATAAATAATAACATAATGAATACGATACAAATGAAATACGAAAGGAATAAGTAGCATAAAGAGTAAATACGGCCACGACACTCTCAAACTTTGAGCCAACCACAAGCTCAACACTCAGCTCCACGGATGTCTCACCCACCTGCACAATGTCAGAAGGGCCTACTACTAGTGGGAATGAGTAGCACCCATGAAAAGGGTGATTAGTATGCTAAGTACTGAGAAAGGTAACCGTACAATAAGGCCAACACACAAGCACATAAAATCATGCAGGATAATATTTATCTTACACATTCAAACCCACACATATAATGAGTAAAGTCATGCAGAATACCATACATCTTATAAATGATCAAACCCACACATAAAGGCCCAAATATTATAGATTAATTATTTAATTAATCTTATCAGAAGTCGATTCACACCATGTTCTTTATCAAGTCCACATGTGATGTGTTTTATCAAAGTGGTTGGAAGGTTGGAATGATGATTGATGGTAGAAGGTGTCACCCAGAAAATGATGCAAAAGAAACGAAGGATTAAGAAGGATTATAGGTGAAGAAATCAAGTGATAAAGTTAACGGTTCTCGGCAAATTTGAATTGGACATCAAATGTGTCGAGTTTGAGTGTTGATGGAGGAAGGCAATGTCCCAGAATTTCCTTGCTCAACGTCGACTCAAATGAGAGAGATAAAATTCAGTTAGCTATGCTCAAAGTTTGATCAAAATTCTTATTCATTCTGCTATCAAATCATGCGTACAAGTAAGGTATATATAGGTGAGTTCTTGCTTGAGTTTTTGAATCCCTCTAGCCAGTTCTTAGCATTAATTTAGCCCATTAATCATGGTTGAATTAAGCCCTTATAACCATAGTCCTAAGCATAATATCATTTGTTTGATGATACTAAGGATTAATATTACAAAGCTATACAATTAACTATGATACATACATGAAAGTATACCAAACCCTAACTTACATAAAATACACTTAGAATTAGGGTTTACAACAAGTTAATACAACTAATGAATTTCATCACTATATCTTCTTTTTGTAAAGTATCATCGTATGTATGCCATAGTCTTGCATTGTTTGAGTACTTGTATATTAAAGTGTATTAACGTCTTCTTCTTGAAAATATGTGGCATACCTACAAGAACAACTTGAATGTTTTTCAATATCCAACATATAAGAATTATCAAGAATATTTAACATGATAAGCTCCAACATTAAGAAAGCTAAATCTTCCTTACCTTGAGAATTAATTTGAACATGAGAATCATTAGGTTCATTAGATGCTCCTACATCTTCTCCCCAAGTTGTGAAGAATATGCCCTCAAATTTTCATAAGAATAATAAGGCGACAAATCACCAACATTTAAATTTCTTTAAATTCCACCATAAGAATTTGAAAGTTCAAGTTCATAAGCATTATCTCCAAAGTTTTCTTAGTATTTTAAATAGATCATCAACTTTTGGCATTATTTTATATTAACATAAATTTGGAAATATTTCTTTACGCAAATATAACCAAACTAAGTCATCAGGAGAAAATACAAAATAGTTTATATGCTTATTTGCTTGAGCTTTATAATTAGCATTGACGTTTTCAATATTATTTTGATTTTTTGATGAAACTGTTTAACAAATTATACTCTATCTTTAGCTTCAAAATTTTACAATTCAACTTTTTTCAACGAAATCATGTTAATAAGCATGTGAGGATTCACACCATACACCACCTCAAATGGACTAGTTTGAGTAGTACTAGATGGATTATGATTATAAGCAAACTCTGCATGAGCTAAATTAACATCTCAATCTTTAGTACTTTATTAACTAAACCTCTTAATAATGTACCAAGAGTTCTATTAGTTAGTTCAGTTTGACTGTTGGTTTGTGATGCGAAGTGCTAAATAACAATTTAGTACCAAGAATATGCGATAAAGTTATCCAAAAATAACTCATAAACTTGACATCTCGATCAGAAACTATGCTTTTAGGTATTCCATGAAGTTTAACAACCTCTCTAAAATACAAGTTAGCAACATGCATGGCATCGTTGGTTTTATTACATGGAATAAAATGAGCCATTTTAAAATCGATCTACTACAACAAAAATAGAATCTTTACCACATAGCGTTCTTAGTAACCCTAGGATAAAGTCCATACTAACTTCTTCCCATGGTTCATCAGGAATGGGTAAAGGTGTGTATAAGCCTTCATGAAAGTAAATTTTACTTTTTTTGACACGTAGAACATCTACTTATCATGGTTTGCAAATGTTTCATGTATTTCCTTGATTAGCAAGTCTTGAATACTAGATCTAGGAATATAAAGTTTATTTAGTCTAAAAAATATCCATCTTGTATGACATAAATTCCATGGTATCCAATTTCTTTACATGCACTAAACATGTCCATAAAATCTTCATCATTAGGCTATAAGTCTTTTATCATTTTAAATCCTAATATTTTTGCATCCATTATACCAAGTAATGTAGATCTAAGAGAAATAGCATTAGCGATTACATTTTATTTACCATCTAAATGTTTGACAGAGAACACAAAGGATTGTAAGAAATTTACCCATTTTGCATGTCTCGGATTAACTTTCTTTTTACTATGCAAGTATTTTAAAATTTCATGATCCGAATGTAACACAAAGGGTTTTGGTCTTAGATAATGACTCCATGTCTCTAAACTCCGTATAATGGAAAATAATCCCTTGTCATAAGTCGAATAGTTAAGTTTAGCTCCATTCAACTTTTCAAAGAAAAGTTTTATAGGTTTCTTTTCCAGGGAAAGTACTCCTCCTATTCCAACTTTACTAGCATCACAAGTCACTTCAAAAAGAAGATTAAATTTGGGTAAGATAGAATATGGGATGACAAAGTTTATCTTTGAGGTTTTTAAAGGCTTGATTATCTTCTTGTCCCA
Organism: Tamarix chinensis; assembly: GCA_030549775.1. Classification (NCBI taxonomy): domain Eukaryota; kingdom Viridiplantae; phylum Streptophyta; class Magnoliopsida; order Caryophyllales; family Tamaricaceae; genus Tamarix; species Tamarix chinensis. The sequence goes on along the minus strand of CM060176.1, from coordinate 72,670,100 downwards.
AATAAAATACACCCTTCTTCATGAGTTGAGTAATAGGTGTAGCTATGGTAGAGAAATCCTTAATGAATCTTCTATAAAAAGTAGCTCCATGAAAACTTCCCACATCATGAACATTCTTAGGGATATGCCATTTTTTATGGCCCTAATCTTATTAGGATATACTTTAATACCTTCTCCACTAATAATATAGCCTAGGAAAACTAAACTTGGAAGCATAAAATCACATTTCTCAAGTTTTCCATATATTTTAGCTTTCCTTAGCTCATCAAATAATTTCTTCAAATGCACTAGATGATCGTAACTATTTTTTCTATACACAAGAATATCATCCAAATATACAACACTTAAATCACCAAGGAAAGGTCAGAGAACTTCATTCATAAGTATCATAAATGAGCTAGGTGCATTACATAACCCAAAAGGCATAACCATCCACTCATAGAGACCATATGTTGTTTTAAAAAGCAATTTTCCATTCATCTCTATCTCTAATCCTTAATTGATGATATCCACTTCTCAAATCAATTTTGGAAAATACTTGTGCTCCACAAATTTCATCAAGCATATCAACCAATCTAGGCATAGGAAACTGATATTTGATAGTAATATTATTCACAGCCCTAGAATCTATACACATATGCCAAGTACCATCCTTTTTAGGCACTAGTAAAGTAGGAACACTACAAGGACTCATATTTTCTTTCACCAATCCTTTATCCATAATTTCTTGTATTTGTTTTTATAATTCCTTAGCTTCTTATGGGTTTAATCTATAAGTTGGTTTATTAGGAATAGGCATACCAGGAACAAGATCAATGGCATGTTCTATACCTCTTTTAAGTGGTAATCCAAGAGGTAAGTCATCAGGAAATACATCATTATACTCATCAAGCAACTTAATTAGATTAGGATTTTCAAGTTGTTGTTTTTCAGGTTTAGAATCTTTAGAAACTAAAGCATAAAAAATTCCTTCTTCTTTTATTCATTTCTCCATAGCCTTGTCATGTAAAAATAATATCTTTTTTCCATCACTCAAAGACATATGATCATATAAAGAAGGTGTGAGCCTATATAATTGTTTTTTCTTTTTTCACCACATATTCATTAGTTACTCCATCATGAGTTGATTTTCTATCATATTACCATGGTCTACCCAAAATTAATCTACAAGCATCCATAGGTAAAACATCACATAGAACTTCATCATGATAGTCTCTAATAGAAAATGTGATTAAAGCTCTTTTGTTTACATAAGCTCCTTTATCCTTATTTAGCCATTGTAAAGAATAGGGTTTAGGATGATTAGTAGTTTCCAAACTAAGTTTCTTAACCATTGCCTTACTAGCAACATTGGTACATGAACCACTATCAATTATGAGTCTACAAACCATGTCACCTATTTTACACTTAGTTTTAAAATTTTTCTCTCTTTCAATAGGTGTAACACTAGGTTGTATTTGTAAAACTCTTTGAATTATAAAGCATGGGTCTCCTTATTCCTCTTCAATAGTTAATATTTCATTAGGAGATTCAACTTTTAATTCATCATCATCACTACATGGTTTCATGTTTTCAATTTCATGAAAGGTTAAGGCTCTTTAGTTAGGATAATCCCTAGCAAAATGTCCATATCCTTTACATTTGAAACATTATTTATTTGCCATTTCAACTACCTTATTTTTACCTTTATTATCTTTATTACTCTTTTTAGCATATAAAAATGGTGATTTAGGTGTAAAGGTCTTAGAATAAGGTTTAGTTGAGGTTGAAGCATTAGACTTAACATAATCTTTAGTTGATTTGGTTTATCTTTCAAATTTCATAGCCAATTTAATCAAGTCATCAAGAGAGTTATAAGAGTACATATCAACCTTATCAGTTATTAAATTATTCAAGCCACCTTAGTACCTAGAACGTTTTTTTTTCTTTTCTTTCATGAGCATCACAAATAAGGGCTAGTCTTTCAAATTCTCTAGTATATTCTTCTACACTAAAAATACTTTGCCTTAGAGTAGTAATTTTAATATACATATCTTGTTTATACACTCTAGGAACAAATTTCTTTCTTAAGTGATTTTTATATTTTTCCTAAGATTTTACTTTAGACTTCTCTTGTCTTTCTCTTGTTCGCTTTAAATTATCATACCAAATTCGAGCAAACGTTTTGAAATTTAGAGTAGATAATTTACATTTTCTCTCATCATCATGTTCTCTAAACTCAAAAATATCCTCAATCTCATGCAACCATTCAAAACATGACTCCACATTCAAATTAGCATAAAATTCAAGAAGGTCAAATTTAATACCTTGATCTTCATGGTATGCATTTCTTACTTAGAATGTAGGTGGTCTTCTTTGGTTACTCGAGCCAAAAGAACTCATCTCGTCTTCTCCATATTCATGATCAGGCATATTGAAATTTATATTTCCACTCTTGGCATGGTAGATAGGTTTCCTTCTTCCCTCCACACTATCAAGTGTGGTTTCCATGCAAACTTGCCATGTCTTATGCTTCTCTTGTTCGGAGAACTTAGCTTCCACACTTTGTAGTTGATGTTGCAGTGTGTTTTGATGTGTTTTGAGTTTGTAATTGAGCATCCATTCATATGGTGAGGATATTTATGGACTCTACCAGAGCACTCACTTCTTCACTAACCATGGTGAAGGTTGACACACAACTCTTCTTGATGCACACAATATGTTTCACAAAGTGCAGGTGTTGGATTTGTTTTTCCTGCAACCAAACAAGGCACAAAATAATTACTAATCTACAATCAAATTATATTCACTACATGAAGTCCTTTATTAGGCACAAAGGAGATCCTCTAACCCCAAAATCAGTCACTATACGCAGGTACACACAAAATAGGAGCGGTCTTCTATAAATGGTGTAAAATTCCACCACATCAAATTATAGAAGGTTGATTCTTGTCTTCAACAAATGCACGTCTTCAAGTGGGAGAATTGTGTTGGTTGCTTCATAGAATATGTAGAGGAGATATATAAGGAGAGGACTGAGTGATTATTTGAGAGAAAATGAGGATAAATGGTTCAAATAGAGGGTCTGCAACTCCTGGACTATTCGGTCGACGCTGAGATGGTGTCTAGATCTTGAATCTTTTATGGCCTTCTCTATTTGATGCACGAAGGGAATTTGAAATGGGTTGATTCACACTAGATCATGTACCAATAGAGATTATAATGAAGGAGTAATGAGGTGCTGGGGAGGCACAAAATCGTGGCACACAGGAGACACACAGAAGTCCTGAGATTTCACCTGCAACCTATAGATATTTTATGTGGGAATGATGGGGAGAATGCAACAAGATAGTTGCAAGAATGCAAGAAATTAGAGAAAGTACCTCAAGAAAAATTAAAGAATATTATAAAGAATCAAGAATTCAAGGAAAAGGTTTAGTAATCATGGAGTTCTTTATGCGAGAACACACACGCAATTATCTAGGTCTGCAAGGTTGGTTAGTGTGACATCTTCAAATAATCGAAGCTTTGATACCAAAAATGATGTGTTTTATCAAAGTGGATGGAAGGTTGGATCGAAGATTTATGGTAGAAGACGTCACCCAAAAAATGATGCAAAAGAAACGAAGGATTAAGACAGATTAGAGGTGAAGAAATAAAGTGACAAAGGTAATAGTTCTCGGTAGATTTGAATTGGTCTTCAAATGTGTCAAGTTTGAGTCTCGATGGAGGAAGGCATTGTCCCTGACATTCCTTGCTCAATGTTGAATCAAATGAGAGAGATAGAATTCAACTAGCTATGCTCAAATTTTGATCAAAATTCTTATTCATTCTGCTATCAAATCATGCATACAAGTGAGGTATATATAGGTAAGTTCTAGCTTAAGTTTTTGAAGCCCTCTAGCCGGTTCTTAGCATTAATTCAGCCCATTAATCATGGTTAAATTAAGCCCATATAACCATAATCCTAATCATAATATCATTGGTTAAATGATACTAAGGATTAATATTACAAAGCTATATAATTAACTATGATACATACATGAAAGTATATCAAACCCTAACTTACATAAAATACACTTAGGTTAAGGGTTTACAACAAGTTAATACAACTAATGAATATCATCACTATATCTTCTTGTTGTAAAGTATCATCGTATGTATGCCATAGTCTTGCATTCTTTGAGTAAGTGTATATTAAAGTGTATTAACATCTTCTTCTTGCAAATATGTGACATACCTACGAGAACAACTTGAATGTTTTTCAATATCACGCATATAAGAATTATCAAGAATATTTAACATAATAAGCTCCAACATTAAGAAAGCTAAATCTTCCTTACCTTAAGAATTAAAATAAACATGACAATCATTAGGTTCATTAGATGCTCCTGCATCAACACGAGTACAGGAACCCTAATACTTTAGCCGGTGGATCAATCTCTAGGGCACTTCCGCTTCTGGCCACTATTCTAGCTAGTGGATCGGTCACTTAGGGTACATACCCTACCACTATTACATGTTGATGGATCGGTCTGGCCCCTTTTCTCGCACGATGTTCCACAATAATTACTTGGTGTCTTTCCCATTTCTTACCAAATTGAAAGGTTTGGTTTATTGAGCTCGTGATCCCCAACTATTTTAGCCAGCGGATCGGTCACTAGGGTAACATACCCTACCACTATTATACATTAGTGGATCAGTCTCCAAGATACCTCAGTACCTAGCCACTATTATACCCGTGGGTCGGTCTAGGCCCGGCTCAATACTCTTTTACTTTACATGATTAATGCCTTAAGTATCTTATCCAGAAGCTTTTACCCTAGACATGCAGGACTCATTCCCTTTACACTTATCCTTCAACTAACTCATTCCATATCATCAGACTCATATACCTCCCAAATTACCCCAACATCATTTCCTCCATATCCTATCTCACTACAAAAGTCCAACTCCTAAGTATATGGGTCAAGGCCCACTACTTTACACTTCCAAATCCACTCCACCTCTCACTCTAGGGTTTTATCCCAAAACCCTAATTTAGGCCTAAGTGGCCCGTCCTACTCCACCTCACACAACCTAAATCATTTAAATACTCCAGACATTGCAACCCATAGATTCCATATTCATCATCATACTTTAATCACCAAGTACACGCATGTTACCACCGAACCCTAGTTAGCTTTATCAAAACCTTAGTTAACAACAACAGCCCATAGTTAATCACTCCAAACCCTAGTTATCAACAACTAACCATAGTTAACCACTCCAAACCCTAGTTAATCACAACAATCCAAAGTTAATCACTCTAAACCCTAACTTAGTCACCTACGTACCCTTATAATGCTCCACATACTATTTTTCATCCAAAGTTTTCAAAACCCAAACAACACTTACATTACCTTCCTCACATCCCAAATCAATGTTCCATACATAAATTTCACTCCCATTCAGACTTTACACACCCCGTTTAACCTTTTAAACTTTTCATGCAAACCTTAAGCTCCCACGTGAAACCCTAGTTTCAACCATGTAAACCCTAGATCCATCCATGTAAAACCCTAAGTTCTTTCATGCAAAACCCAAGGTTCCTTCATACATAACCCTAAAATCAATTCACACAAAACCTAAGCCTTCTCCAAACAAAACCCTAAATTCAATCCATATAAACCATAGATTTGATTCTCCTATATTACACCATTGACTAGATTATCTAGTGTTACACCTTAGTTTAAATTTTCCTATATAAAACTATAAATTATATGCTCCCATATAAAACCAAAAATTAGATTCTCACATAAAAAATCATAAATTAGATTCTTCCATACAAAACCATAAATTAGATTCTCCCATATAAAATCATAAATTAGAGTCTCCCTCACTAAACCCTAAATTTGCCATTTTATTCCTCCTCTCATGGATCTTTAAAATAATTAGGTCAACTCACATACATAGGTTAACTTATTTCTGCATTCTCCTTTTTCATCCTTTCTCCCACACAAACCATATTAACATCCTCTCATGCATGTCTAAAGGGTCACAAACCATTCATCACATATATGTAATACACAAAAACATACTTCAACTCCACGTCATACCACATACGAAATAATTATAATAATTAACATAGAACTCATATCATACAAAGCATATAATGTACATAAACACACATAAGGCCTTAGTAACACCCTTACCTAAAACAACACCGGTCATGGAGCACGCTCCTACACCTCCTTAAGGCTTTGACTAGTCTCACCTATATGAGGGAAAAACTAAAATTAGATTCCCTCCTACAAAAATAATATTATATACAAACTTATGCTAAGACTAGGCTTTTGATAAAATAAAATAATAATAATAATAATAATAATAACCATTAACTAAATACTAAATTTGGCTAAAAATATAAGAATTAATTTTAGTATCATAAAAGTTGATAATTTAAGGTTGAAGACTTTATCCTAATAATAATAATAGTGATATTAAAAATTATAATAACAAAGATACTAAAAATAATAAGAATGATAACATTAATAATAATAATAATAATAATAATAATAATAATAATAAAAGTAAAAATAAAAAAAAGGGAATTACTCAAAAATATAGTGAAATAAATGCTTTGGCCCCTTTACCAAAATAATACTAATAATAACATTAGTAAAATAATTAAAAAAATTTAGTAATAATAATAATACTGATAAAACCACAATAATATTGAAAAATAATAATATTGATAATGGTAATGATAATAATGATAATAATCGAGAATAAAATGAAGTAAGGTTTCGACTCTCCATTGAGTAATAATAAACTTATTAAATAATAATAACACTAACAATAATAATAAATGCTGATCATAAAAATAATGATCATATTAATAAGAATAAGAATTGATATTTAGAATACCACTACTACAATTCAAAATAGGCACAATAGGGTTTCAGCCCTATATAGAATAATAATACCAATAATAATAATAATAATGATGATGATGATGATGATGATGATGATAATAATAATTATACTTTCGATATAACAATAATGGTAATAACAATAATAATATCATATTAATATCAATAATAAAGATAATAGAAACAATACTAATAATAATAGAAAAATCAAATTAAAAATATAATAGGGCTTCGGCCCTCAATAGAAATAATAATAAAATCATTAATAATAATAATAATAATATATTTTGAATAAATGAAATAAAATAGATTAAGGCTTGTAAAAATAGGGTAAAAGGGTTGAGAGGGTCTAGGGTTCAACCATAGGCTGGTGGTGACAGGTGGCACATGCGGTGGTGCACGATAGTGGCAGTGGTAGCCAAAAAAAATGAAGAAAAGGGGAAAAGTTGGATGCTGGGAAAAGGAGAGGTAGAATGGAGGTGGGAGTTGGGGTGTTTAGAGTTTCCCAGAAGGAGAGGAACATAATAAGGGTGGTGGCACAACTAAAGTTGGCGACAGTGGTGGTGGCCGAATGGGGAAGAAGAAGAAAAAGAGAGGAGGAGAGTGAGGAAAAGGAAAAGAAAGGTAGGGGAAGGTAGAGGAGGGTCGGCAGCATAATTTGGGAGGTGAAAGGAGCGGTGGTAGTGGTGGAAGTGGTGGTAAACGGTGGTTCGAAAGGCGATAGAGGTGGAAGACAAGGCTGTTTTGGAAGGCTACTTCGCACAGATAGGGTAGCTTGTGTAGGGAGAATTGAGGGAGAAGGGAGGCTTAGTTAGTTAAAGGGTGGTGCAAGGATTAGTTTGGTAGGCAGATAGGGCAGTGTAGTTGGCCGACGGCGGAGGAAAGGCAGTCTAAAGGGGCGACAGCGGCAAAGTTGGAAATTTTTGGGTAAACAACCGAAGCTCGATACAAAGCTCAATCCGAGGTTATTTATAGGGTTTAAATGATAGGGTGAGGTGTGTGCTATGATGATGGAATAGGGCAAGTAGGGTTATGGTCACCGGCGGCGATGGTTGGCCATTAGAAATCAAACTTGTGGCAAAGGAATGCGTAGAAAAAGGAGGAACTACGTGAGAGGAGGGAGGAAATGGTTTGTGTCGGCATGACTGGTAGAATGACGGGGATAAAAAGGGAGAAACGGTTGGTCAAACGGGTGAGATCGGCGACGTTAATCTCAAAGGTGCAGGTCGACGGAAATGGCAGGTGGTCGATGGGAGGAAGGGGAAGAAGAAAGAAGGAAGAAAAGGTGGGGGCAGACCAGCGGTTCGGGGAACAAAAGAAAGAAAGAAAAGAAGAGGGAGACCGTCGAGGCCAAAATCATTAAAATAGGGGAAAAATGCAGTGTTTAAATAGCAAACGGGGGAAAGTGTCACGCAAGAGGTGAAGGGAAGAGGGTTGGCTTCGCGGGATGGGTTGCGCCAAAGGTAATGAAGGAGGGAAAGGAGGACTTGGGCCACAAGGCCGGCCCATGTCAGGAAGGAGAAGAAAAAGAAAATAAGAAGAAAGAAAGAGAAAAGGAGAAGAAAGAAAAGAAATAAAAAGAAATAAAAATGAAAAAGGGAAGATGGAAAAGAGAAAAAGAAAAATAGGTGGGTTAGGGCCAATTAAATTAATTTGAATATTTGAGATATTTAAAAATAATAATATATAAATAAAATAATATTTAATTCCCTTTTTAGGCTAATTTAGGCTTTTTGAAAGGTTTTCCATAAATTCCATTTTAATTAGTAAATCACTCTAATTTTCTCCAATTAAATTAATTATAAAATTCCTATTAATTTGGAACTATTTTCTCCTTCTTATTTTATATAAAATAAGCTATTTAATTAATTTCAAAAATAAAATCCTTAATTAGCCAAAATACCCAAATTTCTCCTAATTAAAATACTTATAAATTTCTTATTGATTTTCCCTAATTAATTTCCTTTTATTTTAATAAAATCATTTATTTAATTAATTTTTGAAATAAAACCTTATTTAACTATAACTTTTAAAATTAGAATTTTCGGTGCATTAAAATGTCTGCGTAAGGGCCAATGGGAAGATTGTAAGTATTCCATCCCAACTTAACTAGTTCTCCTTTATTCCGCATGTTCGTGGTGATTCTCATAATGGTAGGTCCTCTCTTCCCTTCTTTATTACTACTGTCCCTATTAATGATTTTGTTGGCCATATCTCTACAAAAAATAAATTAATAAATTATGTTAGAATAGTATATATTGACCATAATGTACCACTAAATTATTTTTAATATAATAAATATCCAATAAGGAAGGTCAAAAAATGCATTTAAAAAACCAACACACATATCATATGTTACAACATTATTACCCTTATTGCCTTATTTTCCTCTCGCTTTAGGATTGGTTTCAGAATCTGATACATATATTACTTCACGATGATAATCCTTGACATACATTTCCTCATTAATTTTATTTTTATCATTGTTCAATAATTGAGTTGCTTGCACAATTGAGACACACTGTTTATTCCAATTGGCATTATTTTATCATCACATTCATTGACATTTCTTTTCTTCATAGATAGTACCACAGACCATCCATTATCAGTAGGATCAATGACAAAGAATACTTGTGTCACTTGTGATGCCAAATGAATGGGTCTTGTTTATGCCCTGCCCTATTGAGATCTACTAATGTGAATCCATATATATATCTAATCCCATAGCTATTATCAACCTATTTGCCACCGAATACAAGGACTTTAAATATAGTGTAATCTAAATCCCATATATGTTCAATCATACCATAATAATTCATATATGCATAGGTTGGATTCTTGTCTTTCGCACTAACAACATACATTGCCTCAGCCACTAAAGTCACCCCATTATTCTACGTTGTACTCTTCTCATCTTGTTGTTTTGTATAAAAAGTGTAATATATATGACTTTATAATGAGGTTTTTGAGACAACCAGTGTAGGGTTTCATAAATTGAAGTTGGGGAATGTCTGATGAGTGGAATGATGCAATCTCTTATCCAATCAATAAAGGAAAAATTATGTTTATCGATTATCTATTTCTCAGTCTTTGATGGATTTTCAATCCGTAAAAAAAGTATATGTTGTTCAATATATAGTTGAATATCATCATTATTGTGTGTGTGTGTGCTTTATAGAACATGTCAAGGTATACACGCCCAAACTAATTACCCCTAATACCCTGTCCTTTGATTTTTCCTGCATGTCAAGACTTAGGAATACCAAGAGCTTCAGCATTTGACAAGTACCTCATGTAAAACTCAATTGCCTTTCTAGGTAACTCTCAACAATATATCCTTCTGGCTGATATTGATTCTTCACATAACCTTTTATCAACTTCATAAACCATTCAAAGGGATATATCCAGTGCCCATGAATAGGTCTTAGCATTTTTATCTTATAAAATAAATGAATAGTTAGATGTACCATAATGTCAAAGAATGAGGGTAGAAAATACATTTTAAGCTAGCACAAAGTAATCACAATCCATCTTTGCAAAGCATCAAAACTATCAGGATGTATAACTTTAGAGCAGACAGCACTAAAGAACTAACAAAGCCTCATGAAAGTAGATCGAACACGCTCTAGCAAAATTCCACGTATAGCTATTGGCAACAAGTGCTGTATCAAAATATGATAATCTTGAGACTTCATATTAATTAATTTCAACTCTTTCACCAACACAAGCCTTTTGACATTTGAAGAATACCCTTCTGAAACCTTGAACTGTTAAAGAATTTACAAAATGAAATTTTCTCTTTTTTGGAAAGAATATGACACACTAGTGGTAATTATGTTCTTTTTTCATTTTCTCGTGGTGCCAATTCCTGTCTAATATCCATTTCGTCCATATTTATTTAAGCATTGATACCATCTTTAGTTTATCTTGGAACACTAAGTAATGTACCAATAAGACTGTCACATATATTTTTCTTGATATGCATCACATCAAAGGCATGTCTCACATACAGAGGTTCCCAATAAGGAAGCTCAAAGAATATTGACATCTTCTTCCACCCAATTAACGGAGGCTTATCTTTGTTCTTCTTCCTAAACTTACTCTCAAATGTTTCATCTTCAACCACAGTTTTCAACCCATCAACCGGATTGGTGCCTACCCTTCTTCTCAAAAATTATTGAATGCTTTTCTTTACCTACGATAATGATGATTCTTTAGTAAAAACCTAAGAAGCCAAAGGAAGATAGTCGTCTAGCCATGTGTTAGCTAAACAAATGAAGTATTATCCTCACATGTCAGGCATACATAATGGAATTTTACATTATAACTTGACAACTTTCCATACACTGGAAAATCATTTATAGTATATAATAACATTGCTCTCAAAGTGAAATTTTGTTCACTATATGCATCAAATCATCAATAAAAGGTGCCAAATAAACATCAATATCATTTTCCTTTTGGTTTGGCCCCGAAATGAGTAAAGACAGCATCATATACTTGAATTTCATATATAACCACAGAGGTGGATTGTACATAACCAAAATCACTATTAATAAACTGTAGGGAACAAGCCATCAATCACCATCCATTGTGAAGAGTCAGATGGATGTCTAAGAAGCCCGTCATATGTCTTCTCATCAGCATGCCATATCAAGTTCTTGGTATTTGAAACATCATTAAATATCCGTCTTAATTCTGGTATTATAAGAAAATACCATAACAACTTAGCGGGCATCTTGTTCTTCTTTTATCGTGGTGCTTAGCATTTAGGATAAGGAAAACTATCTAAAAATGCATTGTCATTGTGAAATAAAATACAATCATTAGGGCGTGCTTCTATCTTATCATAACTCATTGTCATAAAGGAAAGAATCTTCTTTGCTTCATAGGTACAATCGGGTAGAACATTATCATTAGGGAGCATATCCTTTACAAGTGTCAATAATTATGTGAAACTCTTATCACTCCATCTGTTACATGATTTTAAGTTGTACAAGCTTCAAGTAGTGGATAATCGAATAAATGTCTTACAATCACCATACAAAGGTTTCTTCGATTCGTTCAATAACTTCTCAAACATTTATGGATAATCATGAACACTTTCCTCAACCTTTTGAGTCATCTCATCTAATGAATGTCCCTCATAGTTCTCAAATGATGATCGACTACTTTCCCTCTGAAAATCCTCTTTATCATATTTAGACTCAATTTCACCATGCCATATCCAACAAGTGTAACTTGTATCAATTCCATACACAAATAAATGATCTCTCAAATCATCAGTGTTGACATACTGAATATAAACACAGTTCAAACAAGGACAAACTATTCTACTAGAGTCCCAAGCATGTTCAACTAAAAACTTAATGAAAAACCCCACTCCTTCATTATATTCTCTCGATAAAACAAATTGCAGCCAACCATTTCTGATCAATAGTTTTTCAATCCAGATGTATCCCATGTAAAAGTAATTATTACAAATCAATTCAATTATAAGTTTAATAATTCACAAATCGCTTATGCTTAGAAAAAATTAATACTCAAACTGCTCATACTTAGGAAGAGTTCAAATATACATACATACATAGAAAAATATTTTACAATGGTTTAAATTACAAAAGATATACATACTACAAGATTAATAAATAGCAACACTATATACATCAAAAGGTTGTTAAAGCCCAAACACCTAAATAAGAAAAACTCACAACTGTAAAACCAAATCCCCCGGTAGCCTTGTCAAGCCCTACTAATAACTATAACTCTCAAATTCCACTCATCATGATATTTCATTTGATACCTCACATCATCGCTAGAGAGTCTAGTCACGGATATTGTAGGGTAAGATCAGTGGATACTTGGAGGTAAGCTATGATGAAACCTCCACTTATCATCAATCACCATCAACTCTCTCGATATCCTATCATACTATCTAGCAAACACCTCACCCTCAATAAATCTCAAATTTGGTGCATCACTGTGGTGGACAAACCAATGCAAAAAAAGTAGATGTAGCCAACGACCATGGCTCTATCTAAGGCAGGGTCAACAGTAGGTGATATGATTTGTTATACATAAATATTCCTCTCTATTTGATTAGTCACTTTTATATTTAGTATAATAAATGCTAAACTATAACCCTAATAAATTATAATTAAAACTAGCCCTAAACCTAATAAAACCCTAATCTTAAACCTAGCTAACTATAATTAAACGGTAATAAATCCTATATTATTATTATTATTATTATTATTATTATTATTATTATTATTATTATTATTATTATTATTATTATTATTATTATTATACACAATTATTCCTCTCTATTTAATTATTCACTTTCATATTTAGTATATTACATGCTAAACCCTAACCCTAACCCTAATAAATTATAATAAAAACTATCTCTAAACCTAATAAACCCTAATCCTATACCTAGCTAACTATAATTAAACCATTATAAATCCTAAATTATTATTGTTATTATTATTAAAAATTATCATCATCATCATCATTATTATTATATATAATTATTCCTCTCTATTTAATTATTCACTTTTATATCTTCTTTATTTTCTATATCTATTTAACCCTCATCAAATAAAAATCATTAACATGCATTTCTAATTGAAATTTTCATATAATGATGTGCATAAGTAAAATATATTTTCACTTCATTATATGGAATTTCCTATATCTTGTAGTGTCCTATACTTATTAATGAAAATGTGTGTGTGTGTAGTTTTTATGAGTGACATTACTAATAATTTTAAGTATTTTATTTCTCTTCATAATTAAGCACTTATGCATGTCATATATATATGTAAGGTCTTGGCCAACAAATTCATGCATATGTTAATATATAACAGTACCAATTAATTTAACAATGAACAACAACATTTTTCACTAACACGTTCAGCCACACATTTTTCAACAACAAACTGCAATTTTTCAATAACAAACAACACAACCTACATCAACATGCATTTATATATATATATAAGAAGAGGAAAAGCTATACATGGAAGAAAAAAACATACATAAAAGGAGTGAGGGAGAGAAAAAGGAGAGTAGCGACCACTTATGAACATGACGAAGGAAGAAGGAACAAGTACAAGCAAGGTGCGGAAGAATGGCAGGACATGCAAAGCCAAGAATGGCAGAGGTGTGGTGGCGAAAGCAAAAGAGTGGTGTAAGGAAAAGGATAGTTGGTGGAATCCACATATCACGCCATAATTAAATCAATATAATAATCATGGAATTGGAAAGTAACACCACATTTTTACATAAATCACACACCAAAAGTTATAATTTGCTAGTATATGATAATCCACACATTTTAGTGAGTGTAATGGTTACCTTATTCTCAATCAAACCAACCTTAACCGGTATCCCCAGTTTAAAATGCTTAAGCTTCGTTTAGTAGAAATTTTACTTAAAAATAATTTCACATGTAACATAATAATACTAGATAAATAAAAAATGATTTTTATTTAAAATAGTTATTGAATATAATATTAATAAATTATCTTATAGCTTAATATTTGATAAAATATACCAAGAAATACATGGCATAACTCACACTACCCATGTTGTGTGAGCCGTGCATTTGGATAGAGGGAGAAATAAAGGGGAGGCTTGGTTAAGGGGTTGAGGAAGGTGGTGGAGAGGTTAGGTGGTGGTTGCTACGTGTAAGAAGGTGGTGGCTGGGTGTTGGGGGTGTGGTACAAAAGGATCGCAAGCAACAAAAGTGGTGGCATGGGATATAGGAAGGGTGGTGCCAAGTAGGGAGGGAGAGGAAGAAAAGGAAGAGAAGGGCAGTTGATGTAGGGGGTGTGTGATGGTTACAGGTGATGGTGCAGGGGGTAGGTGGCAAGCACAAGGCATTCGGGAGGAGCTATGGAGGTGGAGGAAAAGGAGGGGGAGGAATTTGGTCAAAGGTGGTCGAAGGGCATTGGTTGTAAGGTGGTTCATAAAAGGGTAGAGGAGGGAAAAGAAGTAGGGCCACAGGGGAGGTTGGTGGCTACTGCTCGGTCGTAGAGGGAGGATACATGGCAGAGGAGCTACCAGTGACTATAGTGGAGTAGAAGGCCATTGTAGGAAGAATGGGCAAGGTAAAGGGTCAGTAGGAATTAGCACAGGGAGAAGAAGGAGAGATAAGGAAGCAAAGGAGGAGGAGCAAGAAAGGAATGAAGGGAGGAGAAGGGGTGGTAACTGATGATAAAGGTTGGTATGGTAGTGGAAGTGTCAGTGGTGGTCGATGATGGTTACAGATGGAGAAATGAGGAAAAATAAGGGAGTAACAACGGAAAGAGAAGAGAGATTGGCTAGGAGAGGGAGGGATCAAAGGGGAAGTGAGGTAGAGTGGAGGGGAAGAAGAAGAGGAAAAGAAGAGAAGAAAGGGAGGGGAGCATGTAGTAGGTGGTGCTAGGGGTGATGTTTGTTATCACCTACCGGGCATAGCAAGGTGACAAGAGAAAAATAAGGGGGCAGGCCTATGGAGGAAGGAGAAGACTAGGGTGTTTGGGCTAGAAATGGAAAGAAGGATAGTAGGGGGAGAAGATGGTGCAGGCGTGGTCCATGGTGGTCAAGGGAGGGGTGCAAGGCATAGGGGGAAAGCATGTGAGGGGGTAAGGAGGTGCTTGATTTAGGGGAAAAGATGTATGGGAAGAAAAAAGAGGGAAGAGAGAGAAAGAAAGGAGGGGGGAAAGGATGAGCTAGCCCAAGGCAGGAGAAGGAGAAAGAACGGAGAAGGAAAGGGAAAGAAGAAAGGGAGGGGATTGGGCCTGGACTATCCCTACGAGAGAAAGGAGAAAGGAGAAGGGGAGGGAGCTGGGCTAGCCTAAGAGAGAAAGGAGGGAGGAAAAAGAGGAAGGGAAAAAAATAAAAGAGAAAAATAAGAAAATGAAAATGAAAACAAAAAGGGAAAGGAGAAAAAGAAAAAAGAGAAAAAATATTTCTATAATTAAATTAGTTTTTGAAAAAAAATATTAAATTATTTTTATCTCAAATTTAGGAATTAGCACAACTCTACCCTCCTTTTAACTTAACTCACATCCTCTATGTGATTCACTCCTAATCACAATCCAAAATCTAACCAACATATTTAACCTCTCTTAAAACACCCTTATAATTAGGGTTTGTTCTCAAAAACCCTAATTAGGCTTCCATGCATACTTTCATCAACCCATGTACTAACTCTTCCCCAAGCACTACAATCACCCAAAATACACTTTCCTCCCTATGGTCAACCCTCAAACTAACTTTTCCCATGTAAGCTTTTCCCCCATACAAAGACAATACACGCCATGCAAGATTTCATAATGCACTTAGGCCTTTCCCCCCACTTCTCCTTTTTCACTCCACCCTCTTTATTTCTTTTAGTTACCCACAACCACTCAAACCCACCTAAGGCCTCTAAGCATGGATGTCATACCATAACAACCATACATAAGAGCATGTCATCTATAATAAGTCATATCACACATTTTACACATAATATACATTATAATCAACATAACTTAGCTCCTTGCAAGCTAAGCTACCCTACACATATACTTAGTTCATATTCGCATATAAGTACACATCATATACCATTACACCCATAAGCACATAATTCATAACATATCCCAAAGACTTAACTATATCCTTGCCTAATTGGACTTCAAGATTGGATAATGAATCCTAAGCCTCCTCACGAAATAGGTTTAGCTCACAACCTATAAAAATTCCATACTAATCATTCCAACTTCTCCCTACTGATGTGCTTTATCAAAGTGGCTATAAGGTTAGATTGAGAAGGATTATAGGTGAAGAAATAAAGTGACAAAGGTAATGGTTCTCGGTAAATTTGAATTAGTCTTCAAATGTGTCTAGTTTGAGCGTTGATGGAGGAAGGTAATGTCCCACAATTTCCTTGCTCAATGTCAACTCAAATGAGAGACATAGACTTTAGCTATCTATGCTCAAAGTTTGATCAAAATTCTTATTCATTCTGCTAACAAATCATGAGTACAAGTGACGTATATATAGGTAAGTTCCAGCTTGAGTTTTTGAAGCCCTCCAGCCGGTTCTTAGCATTAATTCAGCCCATTAATCATGGTTAAATTAAGCCCATATAACCTTAATCCTAATCATAATATCATTTGTTAAATGATACTAAGGATTAATATTACAAAGCTATACAATTAACTATGATACATACATGAAAGTATATCAAACCCTAACTTACATAAAATACACTTAGGGTTAGGGTTTACAACAAGTTAATACAACTAATGAATATCATCGCTATATCTTCTTATTATAAAGTATCATCTCATGTATGCTATAGTCTTGCATGCTTTGAATACATGTACATATTAAAGTGTATTCACATCTTCTTCTTGGAAATATGTGACATACCTACAAGAACGACTTGAATGTTTTTCAATATCAAGCATATAAGAATTATCAAGAATATTTAACATGATAGGCTCCAACATTAAGAAAGCTAAATCTTCCTTACCTTGAGAATTAATATGAACATGACAATCATTAGGTTCATTAGATGCTCCTGCATCACCTACTCTTTTTTTCCTTTTTCTTTATTTCCTTATCAAATATTAGGGATAATAATAATAATAATAATATTAATATTAATATAAATAGGTAAGAGGGATAAGGGCACAACCAAAAGGGATAATAAGCAAGGGGGTCACAGCAGCGGTGCACGACGGTGGTAGTAGTGGTGATTTAAAAGAATGGTTTAGGTTGGAAAAGAATAGGAGAGATATGGTTTGTTAGGTGGTAGGATTTCCTAGTTTATAGGAGGGATTGTAGTGGTGGTGGTGGTAACCGCACGACGATGATAATGGAGGTTCCCAAGAGGGAAAGAAGAGAAAAGAGGAGGGAGAAGGGTAAATAAAAGGAAATCAATGGAGTGGTAAGGTAGGGGAGAGTTTTGTGGGAAGGAAGCAAGGTAGGGAGGGTTGTGGTTGCTGCGGTGGTGGCGGCAGTAGGAGATGCAAAAGTGCAACTTGATTTGCCTACTTTACATAGGTGGGGAGAGAAGAGGAAGGGGGTTTAAAGGTAGGGGAGCATTTTTTTTCGGTGGAGATTGGTGTAGGGAAGAGGAAGGGAGGGTGTGGCAACATTAGTGTAACTCAGTGGCAATGGTAGTGATGGTTGTAGTGGCTGTGCAATTAAGGTTGGGGGTTGATTGATAGAAAAAAAAAAAGAGAGAGAGAATTGAGGGAGTAGGAGTATTTATAAAGGGAAATGGATAGAGTAAGTGGAAAAAGGAGAGAAGTAAATAAGGGAAGGGGTGGTTAGCTGCCAGACGGCTTGTAGGCTAGTGTAGATACATGACAAAGGGACAGGGTAGGGTTTTGTAGGGGTTGTAGAGGAGTAGGTGGGGGAGTTGGGATTTGTAGGATGGAAGGGGACCATGCAGGGTTGTGCCTACTACATGCCCCATAGGTCCAAATGACGAAAGGAGAAGGGGAGAGAGAGGTGTAGAGGTGTGAAGCAGCCATGCCCAATAGGTTCAATTGGGGAAGGAAGAAGAGAAGGGTAGAAGGGAAATAAAGAATAAAAGAAAGGGAGAAAGGGGGAAAAGAGGAGGGATTAGGGGGAGTAGGGGGATTAGGGGTGTAGCTAGTCGAGGCCACACAAGGGAAGAAAGGAAAAAAGGATGGTTGTGCTAGGGTTCGGGAAAGAAAAGAAAAGGATGGGGAGGGGGGAGGAAGGAAAAAATGGAAAAGGAAGAAAAAGAGAAAGAAAAGGAAGAAAAGGGGGAAGAAAAAGGAAAATGGGATGGTATGGTGGTTTGGGACTTTTTTATTTAATTTTACAGATAATTAAAATTATTAATAATAATAAAATAATTGTTTATTAATTTAGAAATAATTAGTATGATTTACTTATAGTTTATTTTAGTGTAGCAAATAATTCTAGCCTCCACTAATTAGATCCCTACACCATTTTTCTCCTTTTTATGGCAATTATTAGTATTATTTTTTATTATAAATGGCATATATAAGTAAACCTTATCTAATAATCCTTATTTTATTTTAATATCCTAAAATAGAATTTTGGGGTATTATAGAATCTTTAAACTTTAGGGCTTCAACCTTGATGTCATGAAAGAGTATCTCTTTTCATGTCTTCTCCTTCTCATTTCTTGAGATGACTCATTCGAGGAAGAGTCAAAATCACTATATTCATCATTTAAGATAGGATCAATGACTTCCTTTTGATGAATGTGCACTCTTCTTCTCAATATGGTTGTTTTGAGGGCATTATAAGGGATATGATATGAATGAAAGATGAGTTAGAATTTGGGACAAGGTTTTCCAAGATGGTAAGAAATGATGTGGATCTTTAAAGTCTAAGAGAGAATTTGAAGTTTAGAAGGAAGTGTGGTTCGATGGGTTGAAGATTAAGGAGATGAATATGAATCTTCAATCAAGATTCAACCAAGATTTAAAGAAAACTATGAATCTTCAAACAAGATTCAACAAGAAGAGATCTTTTAATGTTTCTTCAAGAACACATTCAAAGGCTTTAACCAAGATCACTCCAAGTAGGCTTAGGAAGAAATTCATTGAAAAGAGAGAGATAGCCAAGTATTAACTTGTTATTTCATTCAATTATTTCTACTTTTCTTCATCTAATGTTACAAGTGTGTCGACATATGCATATATATAGGTAGCTATACTTTGCTAAGTAGCACACTAAGATAACCAAGCTAATGCATACATGTCTAACTAGCACACTAACCTCTAATAGCAATATATTACTAACCTATATAATACATGAATCAAACAAAAAATTATTATAAAGAAACACAGCTAATTATTACATGAAAACAACTAACAAAAAGTCCTAATTTACATAAAAATGATAAATGGGTCTTATTTGACTTGAAAGTTTGATGCCCATGTATAATATTTCCTTTGACTTGTAATAAGTTTTAACATAAGAAACAATCTTAAGTTGTTTGACTACTTGAATCTTATCCTTGCAAATATATGACATACTGATGAGAATCATTGAAAATATACTTATTATGGTTATTTAAAGTTATATCATCAAAGACACCTATATTCTATTATTAAGAATGCCAAATCCTCATTGGCATGAGAATACTTAGATGTTCCTACATCATTCTCCCCAACATGAGAAGAATTTTACCTCAAATTGACATCACTATGATAAGGAAACAAGTCTCCATTATATAATTTACTTGAAACATCACCATAAGATTATGGAAGTTCAAGTTCATAAGCACTTTCTCCAAATTTTTTAAGGATTTTAAATGTTTCAACTGCTATTGGCATTAGTTTGTGTTTTCTTAGATTCGAAAATCTTTCTTTACATAAATGTAATCAAAATAAATCTCTTCGAGAAAATACCCATGGAGTGCAATGTTTATTAGCTTCTTTTTTATACCTTTTTTCCTTGTTCAATGTATCCTTTGATTTGTAGATGATGTTTTTAAAAGAGTTCTACTCATTCCTTGGCTTCATAATTTTTAAAATTACCTTTTTTCCAAGGGTACCATGTTAACTAGCATGTGCAAATTTACCTCATACATAATCTTGAATGGACTTGAGTGAGTAATGCTTGAAGAAGCTAATCTTCATGAGCTAACTTAATATCCTAATCTTTTGTACTTTTACTTACCAATCCTCTTAACAAAGTTCCAAGAGCATGATTTATAAATTTATTTTTTCCATCAGTTTGTGGATGATGTCAAGTACTAAATGATAACTTGGTTCCTAACATGTGCCATACTATCTTTCAATAGTACTAAATAGTTTTAGGGATTCCATGTTGTTTCAAAATTTCTTTGAAACATATATAACATTATCAATTTTATTACATGGAACAAAATGAGCTATTTTAGAAAGCCTATCTACCACAACCATAATAGAATTTGTACCTCATTATGTTCTAGGCAGCACTAAGAAAAATTCCATACTAACTCCTTTCCATGGTTTAATAGACACAAGTAATGGTGTATATAAACCTTTGCAAAAAACGTTTTTTACTCATTTTACAAGTAACATACCAATTTGCTATAAGTTATACACCTTTAATCATGATTGATAAATATAAATTTTCCTATAATATTTCTAATGTCTTTTGATTACCAAAATACCCCGTTATAGCTCTTTCATGTACTTATTTGATACGTAAATCTCTTATAAATGATCTCGGTACATAAATTCTATTATGTTTAAATAAAAATCCATCTTATATTGAATAATTTCCGTGATATACATTTTCTTTACATGATTTATATTTATCACTAAAGTATTTGTCTTTTAACATTTCAAAACCTAGAAATTGATCATATAATATAACGAGCAATGTAAACCATCAAGAAATAGTTTTTCAATTCCTTATCTTCTTCTAATTACATCTATGATTAGGTTTATTAAGTAAAGGCATTATAGGAATTAAATCTATAGCATGTTCTATACTTCTAATGGGTGATAGTCCAAGAGGTAAGTCATTAGGAACTACATCATTAGATTCATCAAGTAATCTAGTAAGATTTGAATTGTTAGAACTATTCTCCCCAAATTGATATTCTTATCCTACTAAAATATAGAAAACACCTTCATCCTCAATGTAATTAATCATATATATTTTTCACATAAGAATAAACTATTCTTAGTCTAAACAAGTTACATATGATCACATTGAGATGGTTTCAATTGATAATTCTTTTTACCTTTAAGCACAATGTATTCATTAGTCAAACCATAATGAATTGCATGTCTATCATATAGCCATGGTCTTCCTAGTAAAATACCACAAGCATTCATAAGCAACACATCACATAATACCTCATCATCATAGTCACTAATTCAAAAAGTAGTTAGGGTTTGATTATCTACTTTAGAATCTTTATCTTTATTAATCTACTGTAATGAATATAGTTTAGGATGATTAGTAGTCACTAAAACTAGTTTTTTAACAATCATTGCACTAGAAAAATTAGTATATGAACCACTATATGATAACTCTACAAAGCTTATCACTAATTCTATGTTTAGTTTTAAAACTTTTACCCCCTTATATAGGTGGATTATTAGGTTGGATTTGTAATAACCTTTGAATTATAAATCATGTATTAACATCATTAGATTTATTCTTTAGGTTATCATGATCATCACATTATTCCATAGTTGCTATTTCATATAAGGTCACAACTCTTTAGTTAGGAAATTCCCTAGAAAAATGACTATATCCTTTACATTAAAAACATTAATTATTAGACATCTCATTTACCTTGATTTTTCCTTTTTCATCTTGTTGGGAGTTCATTTTATTATCATTATTTGAAGATACATTTTTCTCATAATTGGAAATAGATGCATTTGAATAATCTTTTGTTAAATTAGATGTCAAAGCATTTGTTTTATCATAGGCCTTGTTATACTTAGTTTGTATTTCACATTTTAAATCAAAATTAGGTAAATTATCGAGAGAATCGTAGAAAATATTTTTAAAATTTTCTCTAATCAAGTTACGAATTCCACTTAAGTATCTAGTACAATTTGTGTTCTCTTCTTTCTTGTATGTCACACTAGAATGCTAGTCTTTCAAATTCTTTAGTGTATTATTTTACACTAAGTAAGACTTTCCTACGAGTAGTAAATTTATATAAATTTCCTAGTCATACTCTTTAGGAACAAATTTATTCCTTAGTTTTTTTTTAATTTATTCCATGAATTATTTTACTCTTTTCTTTCTTTTCATAAGTTCTCTTGAGATTGTCATACCAAACCTTAGAAAAATTTTTAAATTTAAGAGTTTCTAGCTTACATCCATGTTCATCATAATACTCTACAAATTAAATATATCTTATATTTCATGAAACCAAACAAAAAATAACTCAACATCCAATTAAGAAAAATTAGGGAGTTCAAGCTTAACTCCTTTATCTTCAATATGGTTATACCTTTGTTGATGATGTGCATGGGCTCATCAATTGTGGCTAATATCATTGGAGCTATTTTTTTCATTACTTATTCATATTCCATTTGGTTATTTATGTGGACTTCTCTTGATTAGATGGCTCTTCTCACCATGCCTTCAACTTGATCTTGGGTGGATTCTATGGTGTTGTGCATGTATTAAAGGGTCTCTTAGTTGGCTACCCTTATCTCTAATTTTTAAGTTGGCTTTAAATTGAAGGGATTTGTTGTAGCTATGTGTTAATGGCATGAAAAAAAATTTGCAAGTTTTTTAATAATGTCGAGCATATGCTTCATAAAACACTTCTTTATCCATTGCTACTACACTTAACTACAATCAACTCGGTTGAAGGTGCATTTGTAGCTCAAATTGGTTCTTGAAAGCTTCTTGAGTGGCCATGAAGGATATTAGAGACTTTTTGGTCAATAAGATGGAGTAGGAATGCAATGAAATTGATTAACAAGACTACCACCAATTCTTGATCCACAAAGAAGAGTTCTTAACGTAGAAGAGAATCGAATGTGCATGAAAAAGAATCAACTATTAAACTTTGAAGATGTTGAATGGAACCTTATAAATGGTTCAAATTTCTTACTAAGGATTAAATGAAATTGAAGGATGGAATAGGAGAAAGAAAATTCAAATATTGCTTGAGTATTGTTGAGTCTTCAATTAAGTTGGTTTGAATGTAGGTTGGGAGAAAGAATGAAGAATCAATAACTTAATTCTTCAAATTCAAGAGGGAAAAAAGGAAGATGATTTTTTATTGAATTTATAAATGATATTCATGCAAATTGAAGAAGGGGACACAAATGATAGAAGAAGTTAATCTTTAAAGGTTGAAGATACACTAGATATTCGGTTGGTTACGTTGCATGCATTTGCATATAGGGTTTGAATGAAGGAAAATATGAATATGGGGCTGGATATTTAAAGGAGGAAGTATAACACCTAGATTTTATACCAAAAATAATATGGATCTTCAAATTCTAAGCGACAATTTGAAGATTTAAAAGGAAGTGTGGTTTGATGGGTTGAAGATTAAGGAGAGGAATGTGAATCTTCAAGCAAGATTTAACCAAGATTTAAATAGAAATGTGAATCTTGGAAAAATATTCAAAAAGAATTAAGCAATTTAAATATTTCTCTAAGATCACGTTCAAAGGCTTTAACCAAGATTGTTCTAAATAATCTTAGGAAGAAATTCACTCAAAAGAGAGAGAGAACCAAGTATTAACTTGTTATTTCATGTAATTATTTTGAATATTCTTATTCTCATGTTACATGTGTGTCGACATATGTATATATATAGGTAGCTATATTTTCTAAGCAACATGCTAAGATAGCCAAGCTAATGCACACATGGCTAACTAGTACACAAACCTCCAGCAAAGCCATATTACTAACTTATATAATACATGAATCAAACAAAAGCTTATTAAAAAAAACAATGCTAATTATTACATGGAAACAAATAACAAAAAATCCTAATTTACATGAAATAGATAACTTGGTCTTCTTTAACTTTAAAGTTTGAATTCTATGTATAATAGCTCATTTCTCTTGTAATAACTTGTAACATAATAAACATTCTTAAATGGTTTGACTCCTTAAACCTTATCCTTGAAAATATGTAACATGCATTCAAGAATCACATAGAATATACTTATTATGGTTAGTCAAAGTTTTATCATCAAAAACACATATGGTAATAGATTTCATTATTAAGAATGCCAAATCCTCATTTGTAGGAAAACCCTTATATGCTCTTGCATCAAGGACCTTTTTTCATATTTTCTCAGAATTCTCAACTGCTTGGTCCCTTTTTAGATTTTGAGTCTTTAAAATTTGTGCTTCATCAAGGTCTAAAACTTGTGGAAAAAGGATGATTATCCATAGACGTTTGAACTTGATGAAATGAAAGTAAAGGACGAACAAAGGGTAAAAGGGTTTGGTTTTTGGGTAGGTTAGAATATTTTTGTGAGTATTTGACTTAGAAAAAGGTAATGTGATGGAGAAAAATTCAAAGACCCAATTTTTACCAAACTTAAGCTTTGATACCAATTTGATGTATAAGCTAAAAAAATTTGGTCAAGCTTGATAATTGATGGTGGGAATAGGGTATAATTACCACCACAATGAAAAACTAAATGAGGTTGAAGGAGATGAAGAGGTAAAAAAAATTAAGGTTATTAGATTTCAACTACTTACAAATAACACAGAAGGTATGAAATAGAGATAACATTTACAAGATTTGAAGGAGTGTATGTCAATGTTATTCACTTGAACATTGAATAACAAAATAGAGTTTCAAATATATAAATGCAGCATGGAAGTTATTTTTCCTCATTCTATTTAGCCACTACTCTTATAAAGAGTGTGTTAGGCCCTTAAACATTACAAGATGGAAAAAACTCACTTACACAAGTTCCCTACGAGTTAGGGGGTAGGGAATCAAAATTCTCTTTTCCAATCTAACCTTACACATGAAAATAAAAATAAAACATAACATGGCCTACTACAAACTAGAGCTTGTTATTAGCTAAAATAGGTAAAAGATAAACCTTCTTTCCTCTTCATAGTTAACCAAAAGGGTGCAAACTTCTTCCTAACTAATTATGTCCCCTAAATTTCTTTACCAACTCTTAATGTCTTAATAAAAGCAATTAGCTAGTTAATAAGGGCTTGAAGATGCCAACCCTCTTCTTCTTGATTTTCAAATCTCTTATGCCCAAAATAACACTAAAAATGCTGAACATATCTTGTATTCTTTACTTGATTTTGACCTTTATTTTCTTGAAATAAGATAATAACCCCCAAATGATATCTAAATTCTTGCTCCACATGTGGCTTGTGGAAGCAACAGTTTTAAACCCTATTATAGCCATCTAAGGAGAAGGTTGACAACTACCATGACACCCACATGGCTTACATTGCTTGAAAATTTTAACTCATTAATTTAGTCCAAGTTATAATAGCTTTGAATTCTTTGAACTTAGTAAAACAAATAATGGTATAATAAATGCTTGGAGGGGATGCTCTTACATCACTATTTAGGTATGATTTATATGTTTTCAATTATATGTAAATAAAAGAAAGTATTATTTTTACATCAAATAATGAGTTTTGTAATTAGCATTTATCTTGAATTGCTTATTTATTAACTCATATGTATGCTTGATCTTTTTATATCAATA
Source organism: Tamarix chinensis (assembly GCA_030549775.1). Taxonomy (NCBI): domain Eukaryota; kingdom Viridiplantae; phylum Streptophyta; class Magnoliopsida; order Caryophyllales; family Tamaricaceae; genus Tamarix; species Tamarix chinensis. The sequence continues at coordinate 72,644,032 of CM060176.1, read as the reverse complement.
CTTTGGTTGTATGGTTACCTTGGCTATGTAGCATACTGATCATCTTTTTTATGAGTGATGTTCATTCCCATGAGCATACAAACTAGATGTTTATGTGCAGGTTGATGTGGACCCATTGTGTGACTTTGTTCCTTATGATGACCTAATTATGGAGGATTTGTTATCTTGTATTAGGGTTAGCTGTGGAGTCATTTTATTTGATGGTTATCTTTTACCCTGATACCATTTTTTATTCTTAGCTCATGGGATCCCTTTCATGTATTTTGATATTATACTTGGAGTTAATCTCTTAACTCATAGATATATGTATGAAAGCTCTCTCATTTTCTATTTATCATGTTTTATGTTAAAATTAGTTTACATTTTAATTCATGTACGATGGTATGGTAATTTAAACATATGTTGATTACAATGGTAATACCCAATTATTTTGATATTCCACTTCTGCTAAAATGAAACTATTTAATAGTAAAATTTAGGGTATTATAATTTGGCATTAGAACTTTGGTTTTGAGTAATATTTTTTTCTCAATTTTTTGGTGTTTTAATGATCCCTTATATGATTTCATTAGTATAATTAATATTTTAAACAAAATTTTATTCTTTAAAAACCCTGATTAACTTGTGAAAATTGGAAAATGAGTAGCTTAGGTGTCCTTTTAATGTTCTTATGCTCAATGTGTGCTAGTAAGCTATGAATGATTATTGTAACACATTTTCTATCTTGCAACTTGCTCACTATAGTGCTAAATGATCATGTTGATCATTAGGCATGTATCACAACCACCTCAGCCTCAACTGTCACCACCACCACCTCCATATTACCCATAAGTGGATATCAAAGAGGATTGGATTTGGGGAGTTATCGGAAATCACCCACCACTCTATACCTATGATGAGGATTTTTTCATCCTAGAGGGATGGATTTGGGACATGGATACGACATGCAAGGAGAATAATTTTCCACCTACTAATAAGGTGATCAAAACAACCTTATTTCTTCACAGAGTCACTGACACCTAGTGGGTAGGTTATCATACATAGTGATGATAGATAATTTTTTTTAAAAGACTTCAAGATGAAGATCCAAAATAATAATTTTTTTTAAAGAATTCAAGATGAAGATCCATACTAAGTTTTATCAATAGATTATTATGAAGGATAAGTTAAAGGAATTCATGCAGTTGACCTAAGGAGCATAATAATGTGGCAGTATTATGTATAGTTCATGGAGTTTTATATGTTCGCACTTGGAATTGCATCTAGCAATTTGAAAATGGTGTATCAATTTCATTTAGGACTTCATATCAACATATAAAGAATGATGGGTGTTAAAGCTTTCCAAAACTTGGCCATGTTGTATGAGTAAGCATGTGTTACTATTGCAATAGTTCAAGAGCAAAAATCCATTATATGAAAGAGGAAACTAAAGATGTACGATTCTACAAGTAAGATCCAATTTTATGGAGTTAGGCCTTCAGATTTGTAGCATAAGGTTCATTTTTAGTTGATTGAGCATAATACTGGGACAATTAAAATACCCCAAAATCTTAATTTTGGAAATGATGGTCAAATAAGGAACTATTAGAGAAATTAATTATATAAATTATTTTATTAACATAGGAGGAGGAAAATAATAAATAATTTAGTTAGAAAAAAATTTAGGATGTTTAGCTATTTAAAATAGAACTTGGAAAATTTTATTCAAAATAGCCCAAATTAATCTAAAAAGGGATTTAATTATTATTATTTTTATATTATTACTTTAAATAGTTAAAAATACTAAAATAACCTAAACACCCAACCAACATATTTTTCCTTTTCCTTTTTTTCTTCCTTTTCTTCCTTTTTCCCTTATTTTTCCTTTTCTTTCTCTCCTTCCTTTCTCCCTTCTTTTCTTCCCTACTTCCCAGATTGGGCTAGCCCCCTGCGGCCTAAATTCCCTATCACCCCTTCCCTTCAGTGTGGCCCAAGCCAGCCCCATTATTCTTCTTCTCTCGCCCGTCACCCCAGCCAGTCCAACCCCCTCTTTTTTACTTTTCTTCCTCCAACAAACCGGCCCGGTCCAGCCCTCTCTTTTCCTTTCCCTTCTTCCCTGCCCCTTGTTGTAATTCACAACCCACCTTTGCATCAACCAACCACCTGCACCGACCAACCACTTGCGTCACCTGCCCACCTTCTCCCTCTCTCCCTGACCATTCGGTTGTCCCTTCTTGACCGACCGACCTCCCTCTCTCCTCATGGGTACCTACCCCCGCCTCCTTTCTTCTTTCTACGAAATGTAGCCATGCCATGGCAGACCTGCACCGACCTACCACCGCCGGCTGGCGTTCCTACTGCACCTACCCTACCTTCCTCTGTCCCCTGTCTTGGTCCAACCCCCTTTTTGGCCTATAAATACCACCAAGGAAGCCATCATTAAACCTTTTGGATTCGCAACCCAGAAAAAGCCGCCATTGTGCCACCTCTAGTTTAGATAACCAACCCATCATCACCGCCCGAGCTACTCATGGAACCGGTCCCTACATCCCCCTCTACCAAACTAAGCCTCCCTCCTCCCTCTGTCTACCATACACGAGCCACCCCGGCCATGCAAAGTCCCTCCCACAATTAGCCCTTCATTTAGCCCTGCCACCCTTCGCACCACCGCCCACCACTAGTTCCACCGCAGCCAACACCACCTTTGCCCTCCAAAATTCCTAGGGGAGCTCCCTCTACCTCTCCATACCTTCATTTTTCCTTACCACCCTCTCCTCTTCCTTTCTCCTCCCTCCACCACCATTTCTCCACCTTTTTTCTCCCACCATCGCTGCCACTGCCTGTGCCACCACCATCCCTAGGTGGTCCTCTAAACTCCACAACCCCTAAACCCTTTTTATACAAATGTTAGTTATTTTTAGTAGTATTATTAGTATTATTCTGAATGTTGTTGTTGTTGTTGTTGTTGTTGTGTTGTTGTTGTTGTTGTTGTTGTTGTTGTTGTTAGTGTTATTATTATTATTATTACCTTTATCATTATTATTATTTAATCTAACTTTAGAATATTTATAACTATTATTATTATTATCAATGGCCTATAACTTTAGTATTATTATTTTAACATTGTTTTTATTGTTTTTGTTGTTGTTGTTGTTGTTGTTGTTGTTGTTGTTGCTATTAACAATAACTTTAGCACCGCAACACTTTTATTATTATTGTAAATATTCGAATCCTTATATTACTACTACGATTTCTATTATTATTATTAGTATTATTTTTAACATCATTATTATTATTATTATTTGTTGTTGTTGTTGTTGTTGTTGTTGTTGTTGTTGTTGTTGTTGTTGTTGTTCTTGCTATTATTATTAATGATAACTTTGGCACCGAAGCACTTTTATTATTATTATAAATATTCAAATCCTGATATTACTACTACCATTTCTATTATTAATATTAGTATTATTTTTAACATCATTATTATTATTGTTGTTATTATTATTATTTTATTACCATGTCACTATTGTTAATATTTCATATATCACTAACATTACTATCACTACTACTATTATCATTATTAGTAACATTGAAACTATTACAGTTAATAATATAAATATTATTATAATTACTTTAAATTGTTGTAGCTATTAAGACCTATTTTTGATTAGTAGTAGCATGATTAGCTACCTTAGGAATAATAACCCTAATTTTACTTATAATGGTATTATTATTATTATTGGCCCTAATAGTAAGTTGTTATAAGGGTAAGGTAGGAAGAATGGTAATTTTTGTTAGAGGGAAGTTAACCTATAGTTTTTCCTCTTATAGGTGAATCTATTCAAAACCCTAAGGAGGCGTATTAGGTAAGGATGTAGCTAAGAACGACTATGTGTGTGCTATGTGCCATGTGTTATGCCATGTTGTGTACTTTATGATTTTAATAACTAATTACTTGTAGCGCAGCTTGGAGTTGAGGTATGCTTATATGAAATCTTTATGGCATGTGCATAATGATTGTTATGTTGTGCTTATGATATGACGTGACCCTCTGGGACATGCATGCTAGGATGTTAATAATATGATGTGGGGTGAAAGGATAAAAAGGGAAACATGCAAAGTGAGTTGACTAAGGGGGACATGAGGTTGACCTAATTATCTCATGATCCATGAGGGGAAATTAAAAGGGTATTATGATTAAAATAAATGAGTGATGTGAACTTTGCATGGGAAATTTCTAGGGTTTGCATGGGAATGATCTTTACATGAGAAAAGTTGTTTTAGGGTATAAGTAAGGTAAGGAGAGTGTTGTGGAGTGATTGGAAACTTTGGATGAAAATTAGTATGTAGGTTGGTGTAAGGATGTATAGGGGACTTTATTAGGGTCTAGGAGAAAACCCTAATCTAGGGGGAAATGTGGAAGTAAAAACAATTAAGGAAGAGTGGAGTATGGGTTAAGAGTGGAAATTTATTATATGAGGGATGAGTATGGGTGCCATGGGAAGTAAATAATGCTAGGTGAAAAATAGAGAGATTGTTGGTGGGGGAAGAAATGTGCTAGGGTTTGGAGTGGCCAACTAGGGTTTTTCGATCATATGTGAAATCAATGAGTCAAGTGATATGATTTGGGGCCGAACCTAAATGGGATGAGGTGTTGGGCGATAATCGAAATAATTGTAGTGAAGTAAGAGGAAGTTGGGCCACATAGGTCTAATTAGGGTTCAAGGGAAACCTAAAGGGTGATAGTGGGTGGAGTTTGATGTCACGAGGTGTTGGGCCTTAACCCACACCCTTAGGAGGTTGTTTTAATTATGTGTAAGTGTAAGGGGAATGGATATCGGGGTGTGATAAAGGGCGCAGGAGTCCCAAGATATGGGATGGGCCCCCTTGAGAGGATAGAAGTAGAAGGTTGGTGACATGAAAGTTAAGGGTGAAATGCTTATCAAATAAGACACGAATAAGATACTAATCATTTAAAGAGAAAGATTTTTGAGCCGGGCCCAAACTGGTCCACCAGTGAATAATTGTAGCCAGGAGCCGGGGTGCCCTACATGACCGGTCCACCGCTGAATAATAGTGGCCAAGAGTGTTCTGCCCTGCATGATTTCCGGTCCACCGGCTATAATAGTGGGGGTTTCCGTGCTCAACAAACCAACATAATAATGATAAGACATGGGAAAGACACTAAGTAATTACAATGAAACACCATGTGAATCGGGGTCAGAATAGTCCACCGGCGAATAATAGTGGCATGGAGTGTTCTGCCTTGGAGACCATTCCACCGGTAATAATAGTGGCCAAGAGCGTTCTACCCTGCATGATTTTTGGTCCACCAGCTATAATAGTGGGGTTCCTGCACTCATATAGATTGATAAAGAGCATGTGTGAAACGAGTATATTCTAAAAAATAAGTTAATCTGGATTGTTTTTCGGCTTTCATTATCTATATTGTTATATGTAGTCTTTATGATCATGTTGTGTTATATACCTTATTTGTTTGGCCTTAGCTGCCTAGTTCCCTTGCTCGGTACATATCGTACTGACTACCCGTTTCATGGGTGTTGCTCATTCCCACGAGCAGAGGACCCACTTGAGTTTGTGCAGGTAGGATATGATATCTTTGATGCCTATGACTCTTATGAGGCATTGGGTGGGGCTAAGAGTTGAGCCTGGGCTTGGCCAAGGGATCAAGAGCGATGTGGTCAGACTGTCCTTTTCATTTTGTTTTACCCTGTATCATTTTATTTTACTTATGTTCTATCGTACGATACTTTATGTTCTTGGAGAACTTTATCTATGTACCCCTTTGGCTTGTAAACCTTTTTATGCATACTCTGAATTTTGTATTGTGAATGAATTAACTCCCTTATGAATTCTTGTTTTAAGTATTAGCTCTTGTTTGACGATAATCCTTTTTAGCCTTAGCACTTGGTACTAGAACGATAAGAGTGAACCGGTCTGGTACTGAGTGTGGCGGTAATATCCCCATAATTCATAGTTTTATTATTTTTCTTCCGTTAATTCTTTCATTTAGAATGAAATTTTATAGTAGTGAATTTTGGGGGTGTTACAACAATCAAGACACTTCATGTGTCATTTCTGGCATCGAGATCATTTGGTGCGAGACTATCAGGGTAACGTTTTTCAATATAGAACATGTGGTAAGTTGGGTCATTGAACATTTAAGTATCAATGTCACAAGTTTAGACCTAATAGTGGGGACCACTTGTACCTCAATAGCAAGCCTATAAATAATGAACCTACCTCCCACACCAGTAACAATAATAATAGAGGGTACCTGCCCCAACTAATGTATATCTTAGGGAGGCTAAGAGGAGACCATATGGGACACGCCTATTTCTCTAGGGAGGAGGATAACATAAAGGATAGTCAGTTAGGCACTTAAATGTCATTAGTCAGGAAAAGGCTATTTGGTAGCTAGATGTGGTCACTAGTATGTTTTCCATCCCCTTATTACCAACATATGCGGTGTTTGATTTGGAAGCATCTATGTCATTTATATCTACTAGTTTCAGTGCCAAAGATACTTTATCTTTATCTACTAGTGTAGCTATATCTATTAAGTTATCTTTTAGGGATAAGCTCTATTTGGGCATGAACTTAGGGATAGACGGGGTAAACTTCTTAGTGTACTTGGTTGAGATAGACCTTTGGCACTTTGATATCATCATGGGGATTGATATTTTGGTGAGGTATCAAGTCTTGATAGATTATCTTTAGGAGTGACTTGTGTTATAGGGACCTTAGGGTGATAGGTTATCCTATGGGAGATGCAAGCCTAGGCCTAAGATGAAGGATTTATTTGCCCATAAAATATATTCTTTGGTGAATAGAGGTTACCTTATGTATTTAAGTAAAGCTCAGGAGCTGAACAAGGATATGTAAGTGTTAGAGGATAGTTTGATTGCTTGAGATTTTCTTAACATGTTTCTAGGGGATATATTAGGTGTGTTGCTAGTAAGTGAGATAGACTATGCCATTAAGCTAGTATTGGGTGTTAAGCCAATTTTAAAAGTCCCTTACTAGATGATGCTAGTAGTGTTGCGAGAGTTGAAGTCATAACTAGAGTATTTAATATCTCATGGGTGCATCCACTTAAGTGGGTCTCTATAGGGACCACCAATTCTCTTCATGAAGAAGAAGGATGGGATCACTCATCTTCGTATTGAATAGTGGGACTTGAACCAGATGATGGTGAAGAACCTATATTCACTTCTAAGGATCAATGATTGTTTCATTAGCTTAAGGGTGTTTCAATCTTCTTAAAGTTCAACTTAAGGTTAGGATATTATCAACTACTCATAAGGTAAACATCATGAAGACACCCTTTTGGACATAGTATATGCATTATAAGTTCACAATGATGGCTTTGGGGCTCACTAATGTGCCCCTTATATTTATGGACTTGAAGATAAGGATTTTTTATATGTTCCTCCATCAATTTGTGGTGATCTTAATAGATGATATTTTTATATAGTCATGGAGTGGAGGAGTATGAGTAGCACCTTTGCAATATATTGTTACTCCTTTAAGAGATAGATTGTATGCCAAACTCTCTAAGTGCAAGTTTTGGATTTGGGAGGTTGCATATTTAGGTCATGTGGTGCCAAGAACAGGATTTACCATAGATCTGGCAAAGATTTTGGTAGTATCCGAGTAGAAGTAACCCATTAGCATTCTCAAGGTTTGTAGTTTTCTAGGCTTGGTTAGGCACTGTAGGAATTTTCTTTAGGAATTCTATAAGATGGCTCATCCTTTGATGAACCTTCAAAAGAAGAATACTAGATTTTAGTAGGATGATGCATGTGAGGTCACTTTTTAAGAACTAAAGTGTCATAGGACTACAGTACTAATTTTGGCTTTGCCATCAAGTGTAGACACATTTGAGGTCTAGAGTGATGCATCAAAGAATATTTGGGTTGGGTATTGATGCCATATGATAATGTGGTAGTTTATGCTTCTCATAGATTGAAACACTAAGATGAAATGCCCAACAAATGATTTGGAGTTATCCACAATCATGTTCAGCTGAAGATTTGGAGCCACCATCTGTATGGGACCCAATAAAGATTCTTCATCAACTATAAGAGCCTCAAGTATATACTCATTCCAAAGGAGTTGAGTATGAGGTAGAGGAGATGGATAGAGTTAGTGAAGTATTATGATATTGAGTTTACCTACCATAAGGGTAAGGGTAACATTATTATAGATTCATTAAGTAAGAAGACATCATACTCCTTTAGTTCTTATGTAGTGGTCAATAAGTTTCCTAAGGAGCTAAGTGATATAGGTATAGGGTTGATCTAGTAACTTGATTTAGAGGTATGAATGAGTACTTTGATGATTACGTCGAGTGTGCTTGATGATATCTAAGTGGGTGTGCTTGATGATATCTAAGTGGGTAGAAGATATAAGGTAGAATTATTATGCTTGAGAGGATTAGGTAGAAGATATAAGGTGATCAAGCTTAGGGTTTTCACATTAATGATGATGATAACATTCATTATAAGGGTCATTGTTGTGTACTAAAGGGTTACACTGATCTAAAATGTCATATTTTAGAGGAGGGTCATTGTACTTCCTATTACGACCACCCAATAGGGGATAAGTTGTATAAGGACCTCAAGAGGAACTACTTGTGGCCTTATATGAAGTGAGAGATAGTAAAGTTGTTACCAAGGTATATGACCCATCAGAAGGTTAAGATCGTATATTGGAGGCCTATAGGGTAGTTCTAGACTTTAGATTTTCTAAGATGGAAGTGGGACTCCATCTTGATGGATTTTGAGAGTGGGATACCAAGGACTTGCGGCATGTGTGATACTATCTAAGTTATAGTTGATCAGTTGAGTAAGTTCATAATTTTTACATTGATGAAGTTAACCTAGAGTATGGATCACTTAGTTAATGCTAACATGAGATTTGTGGTGAGTATGCATTATTGACATAGTTTATTATAGGGATTTAAGGTTCCTTTAAAAATTATAAGGAAGTTACAAGAGGCTATAGCCACAGAGTTGAGGTTGAGTACCACCTTCCAGCCAAATATAGATGGGGACTTGATACGGGGTTGCATTTTGCATTTCTAAGAAAATTGGGAGGATCATCTGAATTTGTTTGAGTTTTGGTATAAAAATAGTTATCATAAGGATGACACCTTTTGAGGCATTGATGCATGAACATCCAATGAACCTAATGATTGTCATGTTCATATTAACTGTCAAGGTAAGTAAGACTTAGCTTTCTTAATTTTGGAGCCTATCATATTAAATATTCTTGATAATTCTTATATGCTTCATATTGAAAACCATTCAGGTTGTTCTTGTAGGTATGCCACATATTTGCAAGAAGAAGATGTTAATACACTTTAATTTTTACAAGTATTCAAAGCATGCAAGACTATGGCATACATGGGATGATGATTTACAATAAGAAGATATGGTGATGATATTCATTAGTTGTATTAACTTG